>LUCH01009445.1:7156-17575 GCA_013368495.1 Paragonimus heterotremus | reverse complement strand
TCTAACATAATTGATAATAACGAACAGGGTCGCTACACATTCACGAGGTAATGTGAACCGGCGCGGTGGTACTGGCAAGGCAACTCTCACGTCGCAGGCAGTTTAGGATTTTGGGGACGTCGAAGGTGATCTCACTACAAAGGAAAGCAACCTTCCTCTCGCCCAAATCAGATTTTGCCTGACATCAAATATCAAACCTTTCCAAATAGTCTTCCACTTTTGGAGTATCATAATTAGTGGGTACTCGATTTACTTCAGTGATCACTATGAGTAGTGCGAAGGCGCGACTCCAAATGTTGTCATTCGAAGTTAACTTTACAAAATAACGAACAAAGTTATACGAATCGCGAAGCACTATTAGGCACAACAACGCAGAACGTATACTTTTGGATTGTGTGTATCGATTGCACAGGATATTGGAGTAAGACAACAATTACACAACAATGAGAGACCAATCATATCAGTCGTGTTCGTCACAGGGGATTTCGGACACAATTTTCCATAAGAAAGATGAAACCCTTGGCTCAAATTCTTCAACATTAATAACGAACCAGCGAAGTCAAGCGAGATACAGTGCAAAAGATATACCTATACATTATGCGTAATCAAAACGTAATATGAGGGGGAACAATGGTTCAATGAAATTGAATATACATTATAGTGTGGTATGTAAACGGGTTCACCAGATTGTAGGGTTGAGCCAACCATGTACACAAAAGTTCTAATTTCGGTACGCAAAGTGATCATGTGAAGGAGCAAGCAATAATAAGAAACGAGAATATAACGGAACGGTGAACTGACTGACGACGTGAATCATACGCTCCAGTGTACGGGGTACCTGTTGATATCCCTACTGCAATGGACAGGTGGGTATAAGCTATACCATCGTCCACTAACAATTTGAAACGTCTTTCCTGAAGCGCAATCGAAATGCAGTCCGAACCTTCATGGATTTGGAAGAAAGCGACAGGGTTTGGAAACAAACTGCATATCCCCAATATTCTTTAGAAATATGATAAGTAGTTAGTTCTATCCTAGTCTATGACCAACAGCGGCACTCAGAACGCTTCCAGCGAAATTGCGTAGAAACTTCATGTGCGTTAACCAACGCTCGGGAAGGGCCGGGTTAAACGACCTCGAATAATAGAATAGTAAGTGAGTCATTGGAAAAATGGTAAGCCTTCGCTGCGCATAATTAGCTGTACGGCTGAAGAAAATGGTATTGAGTTCGTATCAAGCTTCCCGTAGCAGGCGTACACGGAATCATGCGCACAGAACAAACAAACAAAAAAATTCGGTTGCAGCCGATATCTTCAAAGAAGTCACACGATCGCTGGTCACTACATTACTCAATTACATATATATATATATATATATATATATATATATATATATATATATATATCATAACAGGCTGAAGGCACACGCCAAACGTGTTTGGATAATTATACTACTGCAGTGAAGTTGAGCGGTCGTATTATACTACTCATACCGCGGCTATTCAGTAGCAGGTGCAGGGCATATTTTTTGACATCATACAAGCCACAAGAAGACTGCAGGAAGGATCAGCAAAGTGCAGCATCACCGATAACGGCCCCTGCTACTTAATGGAATTGAGCACTGACATCTGTGGTAGCCGAGACTGTCTGGGGCCGAATACTGCGTGCAAATGAGTGGTTTTGTGACAGGTCTGGTTTACATGCTTAACCCCTGTATTGCTTGGTCGAATAAATAACCCTTGTGCCATCCGCGTTCTTGGATCACAACACTACTAAACGAGTAAAATAAACGGTTGCGAGATCAAATATGCCGACAAACGTGAGAATGTAGCGGAAACACATCGCAAATTATCCCGTTAGGGTGAGTGGTAAAGTAAATACTAGTATCGGACCCGTTTCAACTGTTTGCAGCAAATTATGTTGTTGGAAACCAAACAAATGCAGACGTATTCAACAGTGGCCAATGAGAATTCATAAAGGTGACTTCTGAAATGGTGGTGTGTTAATGTGAATGTGTAAGTAACCACATGGTAATCATTGTGTGTTGTGAGATATAAGCTCTTGCTTAAACGGTGACCCTATAAATAAACTGACGTCAAAACTTCATACGGAGATTTATTGCTAAGTGATGATCATTCTAGGAGTAGCTGCTGATTACCCAATTATCGCGGAATACTATAACAAATACTTGCCAATATCATATAATTTATTGAAAACAAAAACAAAAATGTCAATGTCGCGTGAAGTTTTTGCCAAGAAAATATATCATGTACATTATTCTACATATTACGTGTGATCATTTCACATTTTCCCATTTAACATATGAGGTTGCCACCTTTTTCATATTCCCCTGAGCGTGCATTGTGCAGGCAAGATTTCTGCGATGAACAGACGTTCAGAACCCCGTATTGACCAAACGATTCGCCAAGTTTTAAACTTTGTGACGTTTTCGAGCAACTGACGAAGTCCTGCGCTGGAGACTGCTCAATTCTTCGTCGAATTCGGGAACTTCCCGAACTAACTTATTTCACTGAATTTGGTAAATTTTTGACGGCATAGAAGAGACCTGAATTTTCCCATTTTTACGTGACAATTCAAAATACGTGAATGAGTTTCAGAGTATTTAACTGATGAGGTACAGAATATTTTGCACTATATATAAGTGAAAATAAGCCTAACCTTCCTCCGACTCATTAGATACCGGCCTTCAAAGAGGTATGTCACTTACTCAAGGTGGTTGCAAGACGTTTAATGCATTCACTCAACTCGTCTGGCACATGGTTTCCGATCGTCTCATTCCCCCCCTGAAGCGACTCAGTTGTACCACGTCGCGCTATCTCAGGTTCAACCTCTGGGATATGATTAGCCATACACAGTCTCAATACCGAAGCTTTTATTATCCTATCGGATTTTAGCACCGGCTTCTTTAGACAGCAGCATTATAGATTTTCTTCGTCGTACAACTTTCCAAATGGCACACTTGATAAACATCTCAGATCACATATCGACATCACATAACAAGGGACGGAAATTGCATCCTATTCCAGTCAGTGTGTCGAAAAATAACCAGGTACCCTTGATTAGGTTGGCCACGATGTTTTTTCCTTTTCATTCATCCGATCCACAAAACCACCGCTCCACCATTCTCACATCATGTGCGCGTGCTCTGGAAGTTTAATCCGCAGGAGTTTCTGACGTTAAAACACATCTTCATCGTACCGGAAATGAGCGGCTGTGTGTTGCTGGAAGTCAAGTTGTTATAACTGTAGTAGGCCGTCTGGTTGCAGGATAAATCGGTTGCAAAATCATTGTCGGTTCAACCCAAAACGTCGGACTCGAATCCGGTTCAAGTTCATCTATAGTCTTTGTAGCTAGACGAGCACCAAAAACCACAACCGTTAACTTCAAACGAGGAGTCGTGACCGAATTAACCGGCAAGCTATGAGACTTTCTCATACAGTTGGAACAGGCGTTAGGCTTACCGAATTCTTCTAGCCTCGCGTAAACCGCTGCTACATGATACAGTCCCAGTGCGTTGGAGAATAAACACAGTCTTGCGGTCACAAAAGTCAATCTTTTCAGGGTTGGGAAACGTGAGAATCATACAAGTTCTAACCGATGGATATCGGTGAGAAAGCAGCACCATCAACTCGTCTTCTCAGTGTTCGCGATCTCATCCTAACTCCGTATTATTCTGACCAATGACTGTAACAAACGCTTAACTGGAAGCAGGATGTAAATCAAAAGTCCAAAAATACGGAAACTGAAGGAAATAAAAGATAATGGGGATCTGAAGGTGCATTCACTGTGCACCTTCTTTAAAAAAGCAATGACATCGCCGCCATAGATATTATACATTGTATCAGGAATTGAGTGTATGCCGCTGGATTGCAGGTTAAGGTGAACATGAGCGCCAGACACAAGGTCAGTGGGTTGAACAGGCAAAGCTTAGTTGCTCTCACTCATCCAACTAGTAAAATTCCACCCACGACTACAAGCAATCGCCATAAACCGGGGGGCTTAACTTTAGGCCTCTTCCATCGGGTCGCACGTGAACAAAAACAAACGTGGTAACTCTCTTTCATAACGGACAATGACGGGCAGGGAAATTCATCGACTCATTCTCTTATTGTCCGCTTGAGTGCTAAATCGGCAAAATTTGGAACAGACCGCCCAAACTAGATGAATTGCCGTGTGAAACACAGCATGTTGTTGATGAAATTGTCTATTATACCAGCACAATTATCGCACATAATACTATTCCTCTGTTGTTATTAGTAGGCAACTGAGGAACAAGCTTAGAAGATTCCAACCATCATAACGTGTGGTTTACAGTGGCCTGCGCAGGAGGTGATTACATAAATGTTGGCTAGCAGACAATTTACACAAATCGAAAGACATCGGGAAATGACACCTGTTGGAGTGTACTGATCAGAATTTTTGGTCAACGGGGCTCCGAGAGACACATTTGAAGAATAACTTTTAACTGGACCCGTATGTGATGTTGTCCAATTTGCGAAGTGCGGAGACAGAGAATTTAGTGGTCGGTAGCGAAAGATGATGTCACCAATGAAGCACTAGCACGTCAACAATATCATTTTCTGACAAACATCAGACACACGAATCAACATCTCACTTAACCATTTTCAGTCAACCCGCTGTGGGGAGCAACGATAAGCGAACGTGACAGAATCCTTTTCATTAACTTGCGAGCACTGTATACAGGGCGAAGGACATACATATTTGCAGACCATGGGACCCCACGGAATGTATTGACCCAACTCGGTCCTTGTATTGGAAGTAAAGAGTTCTGAAAATGTTTGTGGAGTACAGTATTAAAAACTCTCGTACAGCACTGTATTGCACCAGATCCAAAGGACTGGCGGACTGGTACGATCATGCTATAACCCGAAGGTGACCAGAGAAAGCATGGAGTTGGAACAATATGTCACCACTGATTCTGCCAGCTCACCGCTTTTTGACCCCAGACTCAACGAGGAAGTCACTGTTCGCGTTAATCTAACGGTAAACACCAAACCTGCCAACTGGTCAAAAAGTTAGATTGTTGGGGAAACCAGCAGATGAGTGTGCACGAGTTGACAGAAGTTAACAAGTAGCTGACAATTAAGCAAAAGACAGCTAATCAGCAGTCGATTGCAAATCTGACTAGTGTATGAATTGTGTTGGGGTCCGGTTCGAGGCTAGAGCCTGAGACGATTGGAGTCCGCGTGAATGCGACTGAGGCTGGGTGGGTCTTTGCAAATTTCAAGAGAGCGTATACATTACTGTCTCAGCGTGGCCGAGTAGATTTTTGATGAAAACGAGAAAGAAGAGCATCGGTTTGCCGGTAGACACCTTTGCGAATGCGACGACATCTTGTATAGTCTGAAGTACGCAATAATAATCATTAACCTACTTTCCCACATACAGAATTTACTACTGTTCCATGTCAATCACAACTTTTGGACCAAAGAATGTGTAATGAATCTTCAAATGGTTACACAATGATCATTCATGCAGTCTATTAACAACAACACTGGTCAATCAGTTGGCGATGGCTTGATTGGTTAATTACGTCATGCTCCTCCACTGTTTTTACTTCGCAGGTTGACCACCGATTCAGTGGGTTTGTGGTCAAGGTAGATGCGACATCCGAATAAACAGCAGCATCATGATCTCGACAGTATCGGCATTTCGGAGTGCTGTGTTTTGGACAACATCTGACGGGTTATCCGACAAACGATAGATGACTCGAAAGGTTTGCTCAGTGTTTACTTGGTGCTCATTTTCAATCAGATGAGTCAAGATAGCACTGATGACCGATCATATTTACCCGTGCCTCAACCATGGAGGATGGTGTGCACGGATTCAGTTCGAAAGCTGTCTTGATGTTCGACCAATATAACCTATTCCATAGGAACAAGTGAAAGAATAGATACATATAAATGAGGTCTGGATTGTCAGTCTGTTTTTGTTATAAAACCGGAGAACTGAGGATGTAGTAAACTGGATATGGAGTCCAGCTGCGACGTAAGTCCTGCTGACAGCCTACTTGAGTCTCTTTATCAGCCATTCTACAGCATTTTCTCGTTCGAACTGCACTGGCGAAGAAATTGATCACATTCGCCACTGACTGCACTAATCGTAACGAATACCCGCAGTCCTACTGACAGCCTCACACAAGACATGCGTCTAAATAACAAGCATAACACTGAAACAGTCTGAATTGTATTGATACTTCTCGCAGCGGAATCGTTCAGTTTGAGCACTATATTACTTAGTAGACATTAACAGTTGGAAATCTTGCAGATCTTGAACGGGAATACTCTCAACACTTTTACGAAGCAAGTGGTTTTTCAAACGGACTCAAAAAAGGCGGGCCTCACTACCTCATAGTCTGTTTTCTTTAAGGCTGTAGCAGATTTTCAAGTGAACCAGAAAGGCATATACACCATTTTTCCAAATTATAACTTGATCCCTCTGTAATCGAGGGGCCGTCTTTAGGTTCCGAGTTTTCCCGTTCACGTTCAGAAGGTGAACGGCAATATGAGAATCTCTTTGGTCATACGCAAGGTTCAACACAATGTCTCCGTCTGGGTGAAAAGGAAAACGAAGTCGCCCACACATCTGGATAAAACTTACCTGGGTCTTTCGCACACCGGTGAACAGACGCAGCTGCTCTGCTCCGTGGACATTATAGCTTCTATCATGCAGATCGCTACGTCGACATCTAAAGGACATCGCCCAAATCTACACTATCACACACAGATTCTATCTCTGTACCGTGTCCGAACCAAGGTTGTAACCGCACTCGCTTCATCTGATCATTATTCTCATTACAGTTTATTTGCACATCCTTCTGATGTTATTTAAATGCGTAGTGATTTCTACGATAACATGTGGAAAGTATTGTAATTAACAGCACATCATCTAAACTGGTAAGCCCTATCTACTTTCCCTCAAACACTATATCCCGCAGAATCCAGGGACAAGAAGTCGGTTGTGTTTTCGTTTTTAAAACTTTTCAAGGGCGACATGAGCATGTACGATGTGCTCATACTAAGCTGGTCTTAGGAAAAGTCAGGTTTGCTGTCCAGACTAACAGGAAGATAGTGTGAAAGATGACTGGGATAACGGCCAGGGATTGTGACATTACTGAGTTGACGGAAATCCTTACACAAACTTTAGCCGTCTGAAGTTTTCTGAAATATATGCAATGAAACTGACCACTTCTGCGTACCACCCGTTTAAACGCGATATGGACAAACACTTTTATCGACAACCAGAAGCAGCCGTCTCAGCAGTCGATGTAGTCCGTTAGATAGATACCCTATTAATGGTTTTGCACGGCATCCGCGCGGTCTTCAAGGCTGACCGCCACGTCTCCAAAGCCTAACCTGTTTACAGCCAACTGTTGCGCCCTTCCGCTGTTTACTTCTCCTCTGCCACTGACGCACTTCGATAAGATGTTTCCAACTCCAAGCAGCTTGCTTCGTCTCCGTGTAAAGGACACACGAGAACAAAGCCACGAAGCGTTTGTTTCCAAAGACCATTACGATTGTGCACACATGTTTGTTTGCATGGGTGGCTCACTATTCCTGCTTGACCACACGAACATCTTTTCAAGATAATTAAACGAGAGGATCCCATCTATGTATTCCAGTGTCAGGCTATTCGGGACATGGTTAGCATTGACCGTTTGAAGTCTGCTTATTTTGAGATTACTCAGGAAGCCTCTAATGCTCCCCCACATTCCTAGCTGGTAGCCGCATCTGAAGAACCTTACTCCAGCGTATTGTCATCGCTAAACACCAGCGCTTTGCTATGTACCCAAGCACCCACCGTAATCCGTTCGGATCGTAGGGTGCAATGTCCTAAACGTCTCTTAGAAAGCCAGTAGTGTTGACGAACTCTCAGAAACAAATGTTAGTGAATATGATCCTTCCTTGGACTTGATGATCTCTCCTAACCCGCTTATTTATTATCTTCCCCTCTAGTTGTTTGTTATAAAAAAAGCCACTCGTGTTAGTGTAAATTTTGTACTGACGAATGAATACAAAATACTTGCAACTATCAGTTGTTGTGTTCTAACTGCTTTGTTCAAACTACTCAAGAGAAATAATTGTTCTAAACTCTGAATTGTTTGAAACTACTGCGGGTACATGTGCGCGTGGACCGCTCAACGGTGGCTGTGCGTGCGGTTAAATTCTGGTCACATGCCTCAAGAAGCCGGCCGAGACATATTGTGGTGGATTGTCAGGCCGAAGGTGCGAGTATTCAAACTCTCGGCGGAGTACCCAAACGCGGGGGAGGGAGGCACGTCCACAAACACTTAACGATCGGACGGTGGACAACAGGGGCAATCGGATGAGTCATCACTCGACCGGATCGAACCAACGGGCGAGACATGGCAGGCAAACTAGAATGGACGACGAAATCAAAGGTTCGATTATTCCAACACTCGGGGGAATATCTCAACACTGCCGTGGACTACGATCTACGCCCACTGTGGATAGATGGAGGACAACACGGGCGACCGGACGAGCCATCGCTCAACGAAATCGGACCAACGGACGAAGGTTGGCAGGCGGAAAACCCCCGGATAGAAAGCGGCGATCACACACAAAACGGGCAGAGATGCACATGACGCGTGGGCGGAAATCTGGGCGTGTTGTGGACTGAAATGTTGACTCATAAACGCGAGCGCGCATGTGGCATGTTAATTAACGAGCTGGACAATAAAGGTTGTACTTTATTGGACGCGTTTTTGCTACAGTATGACCCTGACCACACCATAATGTGATTCAACAGCTCTTCGCCTTTATTTAAATTGTTATTTGATTTACGTAACACTACTCAAACATTTTGACATTAAAACGACAGAATTACAGGCGACTCCAAGTTTGTTTATATTTACCTGTGTACTTTCGATTTTGATGCTAACGTATGCACCCGATTGTTTCTCTCAATCGATGCTTCAGCAGACAAACAATTTTCCAACACTTTGTGAATGAAGAATTACAACCCGTGGCATTTTTCAATTATATGTTCTCCCCTGTCCGGTCTAATTATAATGCGGTCGACCAGGAATTATTTGCGAGTTACCTATCGAAATGCCTTTCCGACACTCTTTACAACATCCTGTTTTCACCATTCTGACTGATCAAGTGTGGTTTGTTCGCGAGCTCAAATCTTTATCGAACAAACAGTCCCCACTCGAAGTCTGTCATTTTGATTTCATTGTACAAGTTATGACGGATATTCTTCACATTCCCAAAAACCATCGTCGTCGCAGATAATTTTCGGCTTAAATGTTGACGCAATTTCCACTTCCAACCGACATAAGCTTTGAGAAGCTTGCACAAAAGAAGCTGAACAAAGTAGGAATATTTCATCTTGACTCAATCTCATTACTCCGGTTGTCCATGGTGCCAGTTTTCCAGTCACATTGTTGTCTAATCTGCGACAAGTCTACATCAATTCCCTCACCATTTGTTTCACTGACTTCTCACGTTTGCTCTCACCTCACACCCTAAAATACGCGTCTCTCCCAACCTAATTTGTCAATGCTAAGTCTACCCTAATTTAAACTCGGCTGCACGGATTCGGGTTGTATCATGTTTCCATTACGGACGTAAACACACCACCGTCATATTGTAGCGAAAAGGCGTTCAATAAAGCACAATCTTTATTGGCCCACTCGCTAGTTCCCCTGCCACACGTGCGCTCGCGATGCTATATCACAATTCCAGTCCGCTCGGACGTCGTGTGCACTTCTACCCGTTTAGGTGTGTGATTTATGTCATCTATCCGGGGGTTTTCCGCCCGCTAGTCCTTGTCCGTTGATCCGATTTCTTTGGGCGATGGCTCGTCCGGTCGCTCGTGTTGTCCTCCGTCCATCCACTGTGGACTTTGACCGTACTCCACATCCGTGCCGAGATATTCCTGAGAGTGTTGGAATAATCACGCCTTCAATTTGGTCATCCATTCTATTTCGGCTGCCACATTTCGCCGGTTGGTCCGACCCGGTCGAGCGATAACTCATCCGGTCGCCCGCACCGTCCTCCATACACTAGCGGTGGGTTTTTGAACGCACCTCCCCCTATGTTGAGGTGTTCCACCGAGAGTTGGAACGCTCGCACCACCTGCCTGACAGTTCACTACAATATTATCTCCTCAATTGGCCATTCACCGACGGCAACAACCTCTCGATTCTCATTTGCGCAGATTTAATGAATGTAGCCGGTAACTGAATCTTGTGTCATTCACGTTTATCTGCATGAATAATTACGTTGTACACAACACAACAGAACTATTTTGGCTCTTTGGCTGTGTTATTGCTAATAGGAAAAAGCCAGCTTTGAATGTGAATTTGGTATATTTGCGATTGCTGTTGTGTATTTCAAACTATTGTATCTGA
>LUCH01009443.1:9080-19841 GCA_013368495.1 Paragonimus heterotremus | reverse complement strand
CGCGCCTAACGTCAACAGAGCTGGAAGTAGTCTGTTTTTCAGAACTTTTCCGGACGGACATGGTAACGGTGTTGCCAGTTACAACTTGCTGATCTAGGGAAGTCGTGGAACAGTCTAGATCAACCGTCAAGTCAATTAGGTTACTGGTTTTGGTACTCGAGTTCTTTTTACTTGGGAAACATTTGCACGCAATATCTCCCGTTGGGGTGGCGTCTTGTTACCAAACACTTATCGACTTAAAATTTGTGGCACGTATAATTTGTCTTGCCTTTCGGCGAACTCATTTGCTACAAGTTCGTTTGTGAACTGTAATAACGGTGGACAGCATTTTTGCAGTACCTTCTTGCGAAGTCTTGGACAATGACAGTCCTGGTCTTCCATCCCACCAACCTTGATTAAGACTTTTTTCACTGAGAGCAAAGGTATTCTGTCGGGCACGTTAAACACAACCACCTTACTTGCACAGCATATCCGCTTGTGCGGTTCAGTAGCCGTTGTGTCAATGAAAGTTCCAGCGGCTACGAGATCTTCATGGCGAGAAATAATAGTCTCAGGATGGGTGCTAATGGGGGCATTTAGAATGCTAACTATCGGATTCAGCCGGTGCAAAATGTTGGCAAGCTCTTCATGCTTACCGTGTATTTTTGCCTTTTCAACCTCTAGGTCCGTTATTTTTTAACCTGATCCGCAAATACATCGGTAATAGGAACTGAACAGATCTTAGTTTTGTTCCTTCCTTGTATGGGGCTAACAATTGCCGTTGAAATTACCGCTTCAGCAGCAGATTTTGGCTCCTTGGCGATGGCAGCAGTGGAACAGGTGTTTAACGTGGTGCTTGGGAACTTCAAGCCTCTCTTTGTTGTTACCATGCCTTTATTGCATGAGACTAATCACCCGGCAACTGACAATTTTTGGACACTAGCTGGCTTAGTGGGCATTATGGTAAAATAATCCTCTTTGAATAAATAGAGATCAGAACTTTTTAAAGCAATCAATATTCGTTAAGTTATACATTGGAATTATCAGGACGGTTAATGTGTCTCTCTTCGGGACGATCGGGCAACCTGATCATTGCTGACAAGCGAAAGTGGTTGAGCGTTCACATGTGACGATTAAGTCGTGCCTAACGTGAGGTCAATGGCGCAATTGTAAACACGGCTGCCTGGTTAACTGCGTGGCCGTGGTTCTAGTCAAGGCAGTGTCGAGGATACGCCTGGTGGCGAGCTCTGAAGAAGGCGAAACTCGAGTTTAGTGCTTTGTTTGCAAGGGGCTGACTGGAATGTCTATGGGTATGCGACAGCTGTGAACAGTTGTGAGTGATGTTCAACTTGAAATGAACCAACCCCCGGATACTCATTAGGGATATATTATAAGGCAAACATTAAATCTGCCGACAAAAAGACGTGATCAAGTGGAAAACAGTCACAGTTTACAACGTTTGAATTACACTTAAGGAAAGATGCTAGTCCGCCTGTCCCACAGATACAGTCCAAAAGATGAAATGTTACATTAATTCACCATTTCACTTCAGCGCGGGTAACTCGAAATTCGGTTCAGGTTTGCTCGCTGTCATTATCTATTCATATTTTTGTAATATTGGTGCGGTGCGCGTCATAAATTTACTCACGATTACTGTTATTCGTAAGCGAATAACATACTAATTTCGTTCCGTATTAAGTTATCTGCTTGACAGCATTTGTATCCGTTTTATATTGTACCGTTTAACGTATTTATTTGGCCGATTGATATCTGAAAATATCTGTTCAGTTCCACTATTTACTAACTTTACACTCTGCTCCGTTTGTATACCGTTTTATTTTATATAACGCGAACACTTACGTTTTACTTCACAATGACACGCACGAGATCCATCATTATCCGTGGTTCAGAAATATCGAGTGTATGTGGCCGTTTCGGTTGCCGCAAGACTGTTCAGAACGGTATGCGGTGCCAGACGTGTCTACACTGGTACCACGCTAAGTGCTCTGGCCTCAAGGAGGATCAATACACTCTGTTGGCTTCGTCAAAAGAACGGTTCATCTGCATGAGCTGCGTTTTTCGTGAAGGTTGCATTTTATCCGAGGCTGTATCCGTTCCGCCACCTGCCACTGCCAGTGAGAAGAAACATAACTCGCTAAAGTGCAGTTGTAAGAAGTCTGGAGACGTCAACGCAATGCACATGGCCACAGTAGGAAAGGCTCTGGTTGCTACCCAGACGGCTTTATCTGAAATGAGGTCAGAATTGAACTCACCGAACGAGTATATTGCTCTCGCCCTTCCAGGTGTGGCGGTTGCTCGCAGATTGAGGAAGCTGCAACAAATCTGAGGGACAGGGCACTCCGGGAGAGGGGGCTAGTTTTGTGGAAATGATTTTCGACCACATCCTCTCCCGGTGAACAAGCAAGAACAGTGTTAAACACCGCATTCCCTCCGGAATTGATATGCTCAGTTTCTGCCAGCAGACTTCGCTCAAAAGCTACCAAGATGTCACTTGGACTTCTTGTAACGTTACCCTCGAAGATCAGCACGGAGGGAGTACTAAACAAGGCACTTCAGTTAAAGAAAAGTCACACGAATTCAAAAGGTCTCACTGGAAAGCCCACTGCAGGAGCGGCAGAAACGCTCTCAGCTTGATGGAACAAGCTGACGCGTTAACGCTGACCCTAAACTTTAAGCCGACGTGAGGGCCGTTATTCTCAATCTTACGAAGGGACCGGCGCCCCCGAATGGATCCACTCATATGATCACACCCACACCATTGACGGCTGTCTCCATCCCCTTGGGTGGCCGATCATCGCTGGGGCTGCAGGGGTCGGAAACTGTAGCCCCCAAAGGGGCCACAGAGCAGCAGTCTTGCCATAAAATCCCACCCATAAGACCCCAAAAAAGTTCTATGCAAACTTACTATATTCCTAAGCTATACAACCCAATGAGTCTGCTTAAGTCACCTCCAACTTCTAGAAAGGCCCATATTTGGCTCATTCCAGCCGCACTTCCCTCTTCTTTCTCACGGCCATTTCTTCCTAAGTTTTTTTTTCTAACCAAAAACCGAACCCATATTTTCGGAGGTGCAAAATTGCAAACCACCCTCAGATACCTTGAAAAGTGAGGGAGGTCCACAAGTTGTCAACCCTGAGCAACCAGAAACGAAAGAAGCGTCCCACAGGAACGCTCACATATGCTCAGGCGATGAAGAAACGGCCGCAACCCACCAAGAGGATTCAGGAAACTCCGAAACCGTCTAAACACCCCCTCACTACTAGGACTGCTTTCTCAGGCTATTCCTCGAACTCTTCAGTCTCTTTTTGCACCCAGCCAAATGAGGAGGTAACCCTGAGGTGCGTTTACACTAACTGTCTGAGTCTTTTAAACGAACTACCGGAAATCAGACACTTGATCCACGACTGTTGTCCACATATTCTTGCTTTAACCGAAACCTGGCTTTCCACAGATATCAGTGATAACGAACTGCATGTTCCTGGATACTCACTATACCAAGCAGACTCCACTCGTTTACGCATGGGTGGCTGTGCTGTTTTTCTGAGCCAGAAACTGCCCATACCAACTCTCATAGAGGAATTCACCTCCCCAGAGAAGTGTGACGGACTGCAATTTGAACTCCAGCTTCGTTGTCGGGACTGTGGCTTTTCGAAATCCTTAGCAGTGTTGATCCATGAAAAAGCCGCACACAACGTGTCGAACTACCTTCACGGTACCGACCAGAACAGACACCCTCATTGCCCATCTGGTGAATAGAGTGGTCATCAGCCCACCGCTGGGACATAGTGACCACATGTTGCTTGCTTTCGACTTTATCTGTTACTGCCTACAAAATACCGTAACAAAGACTTCATTCAGAAACTTCCAGAAAGACTTTGGCGCACTGAGAACATTCTTAAGTACACTCAAACTCATGTCTAACTCAGTGAACACCAACTATCTTTCTTTTAAAGAGGCCATTCACGCAGCTGATGAGGCATTTGTTCCTCATAAATTGTGGAAGTCCTCAGCTCGCTCATCACTTCCGCGAAATATACGTCGTCTTCTTGACTCACTTTCTCGTCTATTCTTTAGACAAAAACTAGCGGGCAAGCCGGAGGACCAAGAGGCCTTTCGCTGTATACGAAACAGATGCAAGCGGGAAATACGCCAACGTATGAAAAAACACAGACAAAAAATCCCACTGGTGGCTCGGGAAAATAAATATTTTATCCGCAAGCACATGCGTCGACAGAGGAAATCGAAGCCCTCAGCGCTTCCCCCGCGGTTTCCAGACGGGGAAACCTCCTCCAACCCCCAGTTGGTTACTGAGATTTTCAGAGAATACTATTCAGCAGTCTTCAATGTGGTTCCGGCAACCTGATATCCCATTCTCCCGAGGAGAAATTTCCAGTGCCTACTCCTAACAGCTGAATTCTCTGTGCTCGACGTACAGGATCTCTTGCTTAAGATCAATCCTTATAGTGCAATGGGACCAGACGAGATCCACCCTCGGATCCTGAAAGAAGCGGCCCTTGGTTTGGCGGTGCCCCTCCATAGTCTGTTCGAACAGACACTTCGGATCAGCACTCTTCCGGAGGCATGGAAAGAGGCCATCGTCACACCTATATATAAGGCTGGAGATCGTCATTCCCTGCTAGTTATCGGTCGATCAGCCTCACCAGCATTCCACGCCTGGTAATTGAGCGTCTGTAAAAACACGCCATCCTTAAACACTTCTCGAATAATCCTTTCTCCACTTCCCAGCATGGCTTTCTTACAGACTGGTCATGCATAACCAATATGCTTATCTTCAGGGACAGCCCGACAGACGCCAAAGACAATGGCCATGTCTCGGATGCTATCTTTCTAGATCTTACTAAGGCATTCGATCGTGTCCCACACTGTTCACTTGTACATAAGCTAGAAGCTCATGAGATCCAAGGAGAGGTTCTCCGCTGGATTACATCTTTTCTTGACAACAGAACTTTTAGGGTAAAAACCGGATCGGACCTTTCTTCTCATTCTGCGATCTCCACTGGAGTTCCTCAAGGATCTGCGCTCGGTCCGCTGTTGTTTCCAGTATATATTAATGACCTTCCCGACCCTACTTCTCGCAACACTCTCCTTTATGCGGATGATTTAAAAATCTGGAACGCCTTTGGTCCCAGCGCATTGCAGATTGATCTCGACCGTATTAAAGGCTGGCCAGAAGACCGGAGTCTCCCTCTAAACGACATTAAGTGTGCACATATGTCGCTTGAAGGAGACTGGGGAAGCCTATTCGTGATACATAATGCACAAAGTATAACGGATATCACGAAGGTGAACCCTGAAATGACCCAGGGATTTGGCTATCGACCAGTTTATCCTTTTCTTATCACCACTAGATGGCTGCCAGGAAGGAATTTGGGACCCTCGGGATGATAAAAAGAGCCTTTCCTCGAATAGGCAGGCATGCTTTTCAGTCGCTGTGCGGGGTCTACATTAAACCACTGCTTGAGTACGCAAATCAAGTCGTGTAAACCGGCTTGGAGAAGAACATACTCGCCATTAAACGTGCCCAGCGAGTATCCACCAAAATGGTCACCGGCTGACGGCATTTATCTTACGAGTCTCGCCTTGAGATTCATGAAATTTATCCACTTGAATTTCGTAGACTCCGAGGCGACTTAATCCTTAAGTACATTTTCTTCTGCACAGGACTGGTGCACCAGTTCTTTACCCCAATGGGTGAAAACAGTTGAAGGGGTCACGACAAGAAGCTCTGTAAACTTCGACCTCGAACCTTCCTTAGGCAACAGTTCTTCTCTTACAGGGTTATCAACCACTGGAATGACCTTCCGTTGGAGGTTGTTAGCTGCTCTTCCAGGGACCGCTTCAAAGTGTTATTAGATTCTCACTTATTTTTAAGAGGTTGTAGGATTAGTATTTTATTCTGCTTTGCTAGATTAATATTTTGCTCTGTTCTCGGTATTCTCTGTAATCCCCAAGAGCGGTGCTACAACCTGTTTTCAATGACTGCCTTTTAGGTCAACAGAAAACCGCTGACATCGAAACGGACAAAAAGACTGGATCCCGGTCACTTGGGCCTCTAACCTCGAACCCGTGAACAAGTCGCTGAAATCGCTGAAATCTACAAGGTTAGGTAAAGACGACGTTTTAAACGGTTTAAGGTCACTCCGGAAAATACGTGCAAATGCATCTTCGATGGATTTCGCCGTTATTTACGTAACTCCAGTCGAAAAAGTGTCGAAATAATTCAGTTTGGCGGGGGAAGGAAGGGAATTTCCAAAATCTGTCGGGGAATTGAACAGACTGAAGTGCAGGACTTCACTGATTGTTCGAAGACGTCAAAAAGTTTAAAATATTGTTAATCGCTCGGCCAATATAAGGTTTTGATCGCCTGTTCATCGCGAAAATTTTCCTTGCGTAATGGACGCTCGTGAGAATGAGAAACAGGGTGCAGTGCCATGTGTTACATTGGAAAATGAGAAATAGTCACATGTGGTACGAAGATTTTCTTGTGAACGTCATATTTATCGACAAAAACGTTACTGGATATTAATACTTTTGTGTTGCATCGGTAATGCACATAATACTGGCAAGTAATTGTTACAGTATTCCGCGATTATTGGGTAACCGGCAGCTGATTCCAGGATGGTTATCGCGTGATAATCAGAACTCCGTACGAAGGTTTGACGTCAATTTGCATTATATGGTCAAAGTTTAAGCTAGAATCTATATTTCACAGCTCACAACAGTCATTAATGCTTGCCGAGGGTAGTTCCGGAGCAGGGAGGTTACATACGAGATGAGTTGAGGTTTCGATGGGTTCACTATGTGGTTTTGACGCTGGGTTGTTTCATAGGGTCAACGTTTTATCTGGACTATATAGTTCATAACACACAGCAGTTATACGTGGTTGATGCAGAGGGTTTGAAGCGGGGGAGACGAAGCACGATGTGAATTTGGGATTATAATAAGATTATGTGGGGTAAACGAGGGAACATTTCTACTCACAGTTTTCTGTGGTGAGGTTTTGTACGCCGGCCAAGTGAACCGTACATACGGGCCGCCATTAATAATAGCCTGATTGATTACCAAAATGTACAGGTCGACAAGAATGGGCACATATGTACGTGGAGAAGTGTGTAGGTGAGATATACTCCTGTTTGCTCCCTTTTTTGTAATAAGTACAACCTTATATCAATGAGGCAGATGAATAAGATGATGCGATTTCGTCGGTGCTTAATGAATCAAGTGCTAAATGGGGTGTGAGTAAACGGTGGATACACAGTAAACGGTTTGAGGCGAGCTGTTTTACTGGAAGTCCCAAAGTGCGAAGGGGTACATAAGTCAATCCTGCTGACGGCTCAGTGTTCTCAGGACCACATTCAAAAACATCATCAGACGATACACAAAGTTCGACTGTTCATTTTCTCCACCCTGAAAATATTTTACTCTGTCTTAAACTTGTACATAAGGCCAACGTAAACTTCTAAAGCAAAATTGATGTAACCACTCAGCAATCTTGATGAAACACTGATAATTTTGTGAAGCAAGTTTTAGAAGCAAGTGAGCCAAATGTTTCTTCATAAACTGGAAGTTTCCTCTGTTAATGTGTCCGTTTTGTTAGTTTATTTCCATAAGTGGTGCATTGCACAATTAACAGCTATGTGAACGGCATGCGTTTTAAATCAAAATGTGTGTAATCACCACGCTCGTCTGACCGTGTTTATCACAAATGCGTTGGGAAATATACGAGTAGTGTTATTATGTTTGATGATGCAACAAACCTGTCAAGGCTCGGTTGAAAACGCTTGATGTCGATGCTGATTCTGGTTTCATTGGGAAGTCTGTTCCAAATATAGGAATATTTTACGATAAAGAAGTTGGCTCTTATCTTTTTGCGTGCTAACAGGCTTGGCGAAGTGCAACCCTGTATCCCTTAGACCGTATGGAGAGCAACATTTGAAATGGACGGCGAAAGCTGTAGTGATGGCGTTCGAATGTATCAGTTTATACGGAAGTGTAAGGTTCAACTTTGGTCTTCGTAACCAGAGTGGATCAATACCAAGTGTTTGACAATGTTCACCACAGGTGAATGAGGGTGAATATCCTAATAAGCTTCTGGTGAATGATCGTTGGAGATTTTCCAGAACAAGTCTATCGGATTTGTGTAGATGGCAGTGAATGAGGGTGCAATACTCAAGTTGAGGTCGAGCACACATTTTGTAGACAGCCTACTTCACATCCACTAGACCGAATGTCGTTTGGATACAGCCTATTGTCCTTTTAATTTTTGCCACCTGAAAGCGTACTTTTTAAGAGAAACTGAAGGGGTTTGAATATCATATTCCTGAATCTCGAACTGATGTGGTGGTGTCAATATGATGACCATCTAGTGAGACGGACCAATTGGGTATTTCACAAACATAAGTGATAAACCTCGATTTATTTGTTGAGCGTCATGATTCATGTTTTGCACCACCACGCCGATGGTGCTAGGTTCTGTCGTATATTTTGTAGACACTGGGCGAGGTTGCTGGGCTGGCGGAATGTGTAGACGATTTTGATATCGTCGACAAACAGAAATGGTTTGCTACGTTTACCAACATCGTATACATCATTTATATACATGAGGAGGAGCTGTGGTCCCAGAACGCTTCCTTCAATCACCTCACTAGTCACTGGTTTTGGTGTTGAGCAGTTTGGGTTCGACCTTCAAGATATGACGAGATCCAGCTGTACAAGAGGTCTTGTATGTCAAGAGATGCTATCTTGATTAACGGGCGTTTACGGGGCACACGATCAAAAGCGTTTCGCATGTCTAGGAGTATGATAACTACCGCATTTCGTGCATAGGCAGACATGGGTATATGATTGAAGAATTCCAATTGACATGTCATGCAGGAGCGCCTACTAAGGGAACCGTACTGCGAAGGGTTTATAAGGTTTAGCGACCTCAAGAATTTGACAATGGGTGCTTTTGCTATCCCTTCAAACATTCTCGAACAGATTCGTGTGTAGGTGATTGGACGATAGTTTTCAACTTCCTGCCTGGGACCAGTTTTGTAGCGGGACTTTACGACTGACTATTTCCACTGGTAAGAGAAGGTGCTGGCTAGCAGTGATAGTGTGAACACATCTAGTAAAAGGATGGGTAGGTCCTCACTTCCTTGCTTGATGACGACTGGTGGGATAGCATCAGGTCCAGGGGGGATTGTGGGTTTAGTAGTATCTGAGTGTGAGCGGATACTTCTAGCGTCAATTGAAACATTGCACAGAACTTCCGTTATTTTCACCAGAGTAACAGGTAACACAGTGCTCTCCACGTTGAACGCGGCAGAAAAATGCGAGTTGAAGAGTTCACATAGTTCAATAGGATAATCGACAACCATCTCATCTTTGAGAATGGTAACATTTTTTGGAGGGTCCCTCGTGGAATTTCTCCGCCTCATCAATTTAATTATTCTCCTGCCTTTTTGCCCACCACCAAGCGCGTGCTTTTCTTTGTTTGCATAACTGAGTTGCGCTCTGTGATCCATGTGTTCAGAGATACTGCCCGTTTGCGTTACCAGGAAGAAGTCCAGTATTCTTCTGTGCATCGACTTAAGTGATTAATTTTGTCACTCTTCTGCAGTAGGGATTCTGCCTTGTACTTACGAATCGGCGCGCTTTGATTTTATGAGGGCCAAAATATCAACAAAAATATCAACAAAAATATCAACAAAAATCAACACCCCCAAGTGGTCTGCGCTGCACCACTTGCGGTTCCACCCACACACCACGTATCCGGTGTAAACCCGATGGAATAAGACCAGTAGGTGTGTGAGTGAGGCCTGTGTTTCCAGCTGGCCAACGTTGGTTAGCCAACCGAGTGGTTAGCACGGAAAGCAAATCCTTATCTCTCGGAAAATCAACAGTGAGAGAGACTGCAATGGCAAGATCTATACCAGGGAGAAAGATGTGTGAAATGTAATACAACAAGCATTTCAGTATACTAGTGCATTGTAGTACATTCCAGAGAGAATAAGGTTGAAAAAACAAAACTCAAGGTTGAACTACAAAAATATCAAGCGAACGATTCATCATTCAATACAACAGCGAAGCCCGAGAAAAGAATAGGTAGAAGATTACAGACACCCAAGTTTCTGAAAAGAGGGGCAAATTAGTTGCCAAACGACCATGGTCTTGGTCGATGCAATCATTAACAAAAACAGAACGGATATGCTGATATGATCTACCTGAGCCTGACGTACTCGTTGTCTCTTCGCCGACGGTGCACTATGAGGACGTTGGTGACCTACTAATCAAAGGCGGCCAGTGCATTCGCGGCCACCACATAGTCATGCCACCACGACCTATGGCACCGATGGTTTCTTTGCGTACCGCACGCTTTCGCTCTCGGTCGCACAATAACTGCTAGTTGAACTCGCGGACGCCCGTCCGAATTGTATTCCTCCAAGCAGTCCAGTTCAACGCTGTCTTCCCAACATCTAAAATCAAGTTTACAACGTGAAAGACTTACCTGCACAGCATCTTGGTATCTCAGCTTTGAACCACCAGGATTTCGCTTACCTGATCTCAGTTGTCCATACAGCACCTGCTTCGGGATACGGTCATCGTCCATCCGACATAAGTGACCCAGCCAACGAAGCTGATTCAACATCAGCAAGGCTTCCATCTTGTTCATGTCCGTTCACCGCAGTGCCTCGGTGTTCGGAACCATGTCTTAGACATGGCAAATGAAAGCGGCTCAGATAGCGCACGTTCCGC
>LUCH01009442.1:0-12501 GCA_013368495.1 Paragonimus heterotremus | reverse complement strand
CACCACCACCGCATTCACCTCAGCCGGCTATGTTTCAGTAACGTCGCCGTTGCATGCGCAGCTTAATTATGTTTATTGTTTCAGCCCTTTACAACGCTCGCCTATTGCAGGACCATCCACAGTCCGGTTGCCTGCCTTTCATGACACACCATCTCTTTTACTACCGAAGGAAGCAGCTACTCAGTAAATTGACGTGACTGTATGTACGTTTCATCATTCACTTTTAGTTCTACGTTTTATGCCTCCCGCAGTGAAATCCTGTCCCCTTTTCCCCAAGGGTGACAAACAACACCAGCTCCACCGAATCCGTAAGTACAAGTATGCAAGTATGCGGTCAGGCATTCACGTTTTCCTATGGCTGGCTTTGATTCCCTGCAAAGCGACACAACCACCATACTGGATGCAGTTAGGGGGACAGTTTCCATCTTGTCAAAAGTCACCATCCGGTTGCAAGCTTTGGGAACGCAGATGACCCACAGTTTCTCTCCCCCCGCCAGCTCCGAACCGGCGGTCATGCCGGCAATGTTCAGGTCACCAGCACGAACACAACAGGAACTGGATGAACGCGAGACTGAGTTGGCAAACTCACAGGTGTACGACGTTGTTGTTAGCGCTAGAGTTCATTTGGTATTTACTTCTTGTAGTTGAAATCATTCTGTAGAATGAGTGGGACAGACGTTGCGGATACCATACGTCGCATGATGTCCTTCCTCATTCACAAGGATCTCGCTGTTTTAATGAATTGGAGCGGAGTATGCAACAAACGAGCAGCTTGTGATTCACTCACCATGGGGCAAGTTCAAGGTAATTTTCCATCACAGTCATCATTATCATATGTACTACAGATGCCATCCTTAACCAGCAGAGGTAGGCCGACGTTTTTGGAGAAGAGCTACTGGTACATATGCGACGTTGGTACCGAAATGCGCGCAACGGAGCGGTTGGTCGCACAAAGCGTATTACGAAGCCGCCAAAATCAGAGGATGTCGACTTGGATGCCGACTAGTGAGTGTTATCGCATTTTAACCGAACTTAATGGAAGAAATACGTCTTACTAATACAATATAAGGTTATTGTACTAAAAGTTTGCTACTTTTCATATACTGTCTATGTCAACGAATGTTGTAGACACATTTGCTGCATACTGATGGCTCTCCAATTTACTCCATATTTCCTACTCATTGCAAGTCTGCCAAGTTCATGTTCGAAAATACTCCAGTGGTCCCAAGATACCCGTCAAAACCTTATGAACACAATGAAACTGTATTTCGTAAATGTTTACACGTATTTAGTTCGTGATATTTTCAATAAACGCACTACCTTCGCTGATATTTTACGAAATACTTATGGGGCGATGTCAGTAATAATGAAGCACGTAACGCTGAAAGTAGGGGAATGGTTTTTAGAAAATTCGGGATTTGTAACGTGACTTAAAAGGTTCGCTCACAAACTTTTTACAATGCCCGCCGATGATCGCGCGGGGCCCAAGTCCCAATGCCCGCCCTACGCCCGCCTCCTGCCCGGCGATGCCCGCCTGGGGACCGCGCGGGCCCCCCGCCGTTGTGCTACTTGGGGTAGGAGGAATGGACGGAGCAGTTATGAGTGTCTAAGCAATCAGTGGCAGTCAGTGCCAAATTTTCCTAAGAAAACCACACCGACGAACTTAATTTTTGCATACAATACTAAGTGCAACATTAGTTCTCACAGTATATCACATTGGCAGCTAAAAAACGCTCAGCCTATAAGACCAAACACTGATTTATTCGTCGAAAGAAACATCGTTTCCTTGCATAACCCGACTAGCATATTCAGAACTGGATGTTTTTCTAATTTCAGGACATGGAATTATATTATATTTGGACATTCAGCTGCTTGTTCAACGCAGTTTTTAAATTTTGTTAAATTGCTAAGTAATTGTCAACTCATCATAAAGGTACGCATTGTTGGCCTGCGTAATTGACATAGTAGAACATAAACCTTCACCGCGACCATTTTGTACCATTTTCCCAACTGCAACTTGTCCGAATATTATGATAACTCGGATAACTTTAAACCACCATTATCCCAGGGAATTCACAAGTACTTTCTATATACGGATACTTTTCAGCTGGCGTTAGGGAGTTAGACGTGGGAAAACCTTGAGCACAACCGCACGCCAGCCGCCAGAGTAGACGAATGTCGATGGGAATTCCAGGCGATCTTCAAAATTCAAACAAGCGTCAGACTGCTTGAACGGCGTTCCCAACGATAAAGTTCATGTAGCCTACGGTAGTACAGATGGCGCGGATTCATCATTCAGCTACGAGTGAAACTGTGATACCCACGCCAACACACTGAATTTGATGTTAGCGATTTGTAATAAATTTACATTCACGAGGTAACGTGAACCGGCGCGGTGACACTGGTAAGGCAACTCTCGTGTCGCAGGGTGTTTAGGACTTCGGGGATGTCATATGAGATCTAACTGCAATATCAAGTCTCAATCTGAAACATGCATATGCTTTTTTCTTATCGCGGCATTTATCGTCCTGCTGTTAAGTTCTACTTTTTTTGCCGTCACGTAGATATTTTTTGTGGTATTATATCAGCCTGACTGCCAATTTGGAAAGATATTCGAGAATCTTCTTGTCTCTCTCTACACCGGCCCCTCAAGGTCATTTGAAGTCATTCGAAATAAACGCTCCCTGTCAAAGTGATTCCTGTTAAAGTCGCTTGCCAGTTTTGGATATATAATATCACTGGTTAGAAAACATCGATTACAGGAGAAGTCAGTGGAGCCCATGGACTAATATCAGCGGACCACACGCATTGGATTACGTGAGATTCGGATTACTTTGGAAGTTGGAGCAAACAATCACGAATGTTAAAGTCACCACCGTCGTGACTGGCGGACTCGGATGCTACTCTCGCAAACTGGGAATAAACTCTAGCCTATTCTGAAACGCCCACTCCGGTCCGATTCCTTGCCAACCCCTGTCAGACTCGGGCCGACTCCTCGTCAGAGTCGACGTTCTATGGGCGGTTTATTACATAACGCAGAAGTAACTTTTCGTTAGATGACTGAACTAATTACGCCCGCTATTCTTCAATATTCTTCACTCCTCTATCCCGCCTGGTTTCCTCCCTAGTCGCCTGTGCATTAACAGTATGGTTCTTGTAATCGATTAACGGACAGAAATCAAAGATACTGGCCACATCTCAGAGGCCACCTTTTTTGATTTTGACAAAGATTTGACCGTGTCCTGCACAACAGTCTTGTATCAAACTAGAATTTTACATCAGAAGAGATATTCTGCATTGGATCACCCTCTCTCTAATAACAGAAGTTCTGCAGTAGAAACAGAATTGAACGTTTCTTCTACTTTCCCAATCTCCCCTGAAGTTCTCAAGGATCCCCGCTTGGTTCAGTGTTACTTCCGGTGTCTGCCAGTGACTTGGCCCACCTAATTTCTAGCATTGTCCTGCTTTACGTTGATGAATTATACATCCGGTATGCTTGCGATCTTAGTTCATTGCAGGTGGATCGTGTCAGTAATAAATGCTAGTCGGATGTTTAGATTATCCCATCAAACGACAGCAAGTTAGCCCACGCGCCACCGGTCGGTGACTCTTGGAACCTGTTTGCGATACGTTAAACACATAAGGCTCAATATATCAGGAGCGTCGACTTAAGAAGACCTTTGGATTTGGCTGTCATCTCTTATATTTCTCCTGTTATCTTTAAATGCTCAGTGAGAAGGGATTTGTAACTCTCGAAATGATGAAGTGGGCTTTTCCGCAGATTAATAGGAGCGCTTTGCGAACACTTAGGGGTTCTGTTCAAAATCACTGCTGCAGTTTGCAATTTGAGTCGCGTATACCGGCCCGGGAGAGGTAACTCGCCATTGAACGTGCCCAGTGAGTAGCCGTCCCAGTGGTCACTGATCTGAGATACGTCTGCCAAAAGTCTCTTATTGAAATTTCTGATGCGCATCAACTTGATTTCTGAAGACCCCGGTTTGGCCCAATCATCACAAACTTGTATTTAGCATGAGACTCGTGCACCACATATTCAACTCAGGGGTTGATAGCAGAGGCAGGTGTCACAGCGAGACGCCTTGCGTACTCAGACCTGTAACCCTTTATAATTAACGCTTCGTTTCTCATATGGTTACCGGTCAAAGGAACCGTTTTCCATTTGTGATCGTTAGGAAAGCATGACTGGAAGCCATCGCCGGTAAATCGCTGAAACGAACCAAAGTAATCCGAAGGACTGTCAAGAGTTATTTAAAAGACCGCCGCGCTACTGAGGCATACATATGCTATATGTGGTATATATACTTCTAAGTACCTATAATGCTTCAAGTGGAATATCACTGACACATCGTAGCAACCTTCCCATTCGGACCACCTTCTCAGCTAACTCGCCTTCCCCATTAAATTTTACGTCGTGAATCTCTAGAGTAATCGGCGGTCATTGGTTACTTGTGTGGTACATTTAGATAAGTATGACCAATCATTTTAAGAAGAATGGAAACCTGTAGTGATTGTAATTGAGAACGAACATTGTGCCTTATTGTTGTTTTACTGTATGGTTAATTACGCTGTACAGATATTCATCACATTACTATTTTGTTGGCCAGAGTACTGTGTTATTACTACTGCGTACAACGTAGCTGTGGGTTTGAGTAAGGTGCTCTTCCGATTACTATTGCGTGTTCCGAACTACCACAAAATCCCCATTCTTGCCCTACCGGACAATGTTTTGAGGAATAAAAGCGTTAATAACGGGGCCAAAAAAAAGCAGCAAGTTGATGGACCAAACATTCTTAAGGCACCTGAATTTGTCACTCAGTCAGCAGATGAAGTCACTGATCCATTAGTTATGAACGCGTATGGCATGAATCTGAAATCATTTTCGTCGTTTTCTTTGTTTATATATCTGCGGAAACTGCGGTTGTACCACGGGGGCATATGATGTGGCACTATGGCTACGTGGTGTTTTCATTGTTTTATAGTTCATTCTGCTAATCTCGTGTAAATGTTGCATCATACCGCATCGGACATTTTTGTTCGACTCGAAGAAAATAAGCATAATCCTTTTAAACAGAAAGCTGGCACGCGCAAGTGTTGGTTCTTTCTCCAACGGTCAGTGATTGATAATCATCTGAAGCGTTCCATTGTTGGACCAAATTTCAGCTCCAACATTTCGCACCATTGATTACGTTTAAGACACTGAATATATTCCCAACACCACGGATGATTTCGTGAATATTGCTCATTCCTGGTGAGTCGAGTCCTTGGCCTCACTCGTTACATTATATCAAAGTTTATTGTTGTTCATTCATTTTTTTTCCACTACCACCACAACGTTCAATGTGAAACGTATTATATTCAACGCCATTGTGGGCAGTTTAGTAGAACTAACTGTGAGTGCTTCGGAATTTGATTACACATCAAACAACACAACTGCTGTGTAAACTTTTTTAACTCTCTGCCGATTGTCATGATCGTCTTCTAAATGTCTCTGCTAGTCGTATCTGAATGCACCGTGGACGCTCAAAGACGATCCAAGTCTTTTTTCCATCGCGCAGTTCTTTCATTATCACGAATCCGTATGAGCCAACTGTCTATTGTTCTATCATCCTAAACCCAGATGCAACTTTTCTAAGAAACTGCAAAACCTTGAAAGTCTTTTGTAACCAATCTACAATATTTGCGGCACGGCTTGAAAGAAGGTAAAGTTCATAGAGGGATACAGCATATCAGGGAGACAGGAAGTCAAATACCGTATCCATTTTTCTGATTCATTTTCATTGCAGGTCTCGTAAGTCCGTCATTTCCTCTTGGCATTCTGAATTCACCTATGAACCTCTTACAACGCAGGATACCAATCACCACCATCTGACAATTCATTCTGGAAGCAACAGCAAGAATATATGTCAAGTAATTAGAAGGGAAGTGGAAGAAGAATGATAAAATCTTCGGGTCACCGCCGGAACAAAACGAGTTATTCGGATTATAAGTGCAACTACAGCTATACGCAACTTTAGCGGAGACAAACAGAGTATAATACTGGTCACGTACGTCGAATTCTTACCAACTAGTACTAATTGATTAACCACCAGAAATTAAAGCGAGCTCGTGGATAATTCATGACAGTGCCTTATCGTGCTTCCATGATTGAACAAAAATGGAGATAAAGTAATCCACCGTAAATGGGTTGGATATCACGGAGATTGTTAAAAAGATAAATGCAAACCCTTCGTCCTAGTTCTTTGCGTGGAAACTTGGACCTAATCGTAGACTGCAATTGACAGCGTGATTTGAAATTTCTTACGCACAAACTCAAAGGAATTTTAAAACAGTGAACAAACAGCGAGCTAATGATAAATGTTTTGAATATACCACCCTGAACATACGTATTTTCAACAATCGTAGAAACACAACGGCAGAATTTCACACTATTTTAGAAGCGAAATTTGCGAGTGCCTCAAGCAGGCACCTAGGTGGCACTCGACCGTCCTAATGTGTTACTAAATACGCTGGTCGACGTCGTGTGTGTTTTGTCTACCTCTCACAACAATCCTGAGCAAGAAACATTTGTATTATGTTTAGATGAAAGTGTGACACCCTCAAGTCCACCGTATTAAATAAATTTACATTTGAATAAGGAGTTGTATATTGGATCGTCCGTTATCGGTTCAAGTTCATACCGAATTACACGTGGTTGAATGATCCAATGAGTGCCTTCCTCGACATGCAGTGGCTGGGGGATAAGTCATCCTTGAAATAACTGATGGGAAGGCTCCCACAAAGCCGGATTCAATACATTAATAGCGGAATAAACATACAAGGAAACTAAGCTTCTCAGATCGGTTGCGAAAACCTTTCCGAAATTGTACGAGGAATTTACTTCCACAAAAAATTCGGCAACTACGCACCGCCCGGTGATGACGGACGATAGAGTGGGGTTGAGCTCACTCAAACAATTGGCCGTTGGTTTGGCCAGAGCAAAACGTCCGGTTGCGTAGGGTCGTCTATCGAAACTGCTCAACCAACGTCCAGCAGTCTCAAAAACAATGCAGCAGACATTTAAACAATCATAACTATAGGCTTTTAGAGTCAGTTTGTGTAGTAATTGCAGAACACGTCTTGCGATTCTGGTTCGGAAGGTAACATGACGCTTATTTGGTATCACCCCGAAAGCGAGCACATAGGCGCACTGTTAGATCACCACTCACTAGAGGTGCACTTAATGGCCACAACCTCACGTTCTATGGTTAGATGCGCTGGTCATAGTGGTGAACACTTGATAAAGTCGAGGGTTAGAAAGTGTGAAGGGCATGTATTTATGATTCGGAATGTTCTCTGAAACACCGGCCAATCTACCGCAGCTTTTTTGCTTTAAGTCTAGATTCCGTAAAAGCCTTCTCTACCCTGTGTGCCGAGGCTTATACCAAAATGTTACATGAGGTTATGAATGTGGTCTTACTTACAGTGGTTAGTAATGGACAAGATATTGTTCACTATCACTTTCAGCGGCACATGTTTGCGAACATACAGAAAAATTATTCGCCGGACGCAACTAACCATCGTTAATTAATGTTGCTGGGCAGCACCGGGATTCGTTTCAGCGTTGAAAGAATCACACTTGCGGAAGCCGATGCACCCAACACCGCACAGTGGATGGACTGATGTTGGGTGTGTCCTCCGCATACTGACTAGCCCACAGCGGTCAAAGTCCTAGGTGCAGTTAACCTCAAACTCACGTAATGCGAGTCGAAGTTTTACGGCTGGCAGTAAGTGAGAAGGGAGGTAATTTCTGCCTTGGTGATCAGCCTCAGATTATTCGCGTGATTGCCATTTTGTTGCCATCTTACATCCCTATGAATCTTTTATGACCCGCTGATCAACGATTATCGCAAAATGTCTAGCATACGACAATACAAATCACGGAGCGTAGCACTGAGCTCAGCAATACACGGAAGCCCTAGAACAAAACAGAAGACCGTGAAGTTTAGCAGAGATTGTATTTGCTCCCGAACCAAAGGCAACAATGCAGACGAGCGTCTGCATATATGTAGCCTTTTGATGACCTTGAAGAATCCCACTTGAATTGGTGCATTAACAGTGGTATGGGCCAATCACAGAAGCCTGGGAAGCGTGCACCCAAAGTGAGTTTTGGGCACGTTGTTGGGCGAAAAAGTGAGAATCAAAATCTCTATTTATTTTTCGATAATATCTCGAAAAATAAATCATTTCTGCGGAAAATACACTTTCCCCAACAGAATTGTCTGTATTTTCACTACGGTCGCGGCGTGCCGTCAAACGAGATCGGCTGGTGTTAAACCCTTTAAAAGCGATAGTGATCCTTGTAATGACAAACATTTTAGACCGAAAGGCCCCAATGGCTTTTCCAAAGAATCTGCTGTCAGTGGTGGCGGAATAAATTGAGGTATTTCGCTAGCAACATTCTTATAGAAAATTGTTCAGTCACTGAACAAAATGTCCTAGCATATTTGCCATCAGATCGAATGAGGTCGGAACTAAGCTCGCCCAAAATTTTCCATTCATCCGGAAGTCCCACTGCGGATAATTCCGGCACGCAGGCCCGTTCATCAAAAAGGCGGCGAAAGAAAGCACAAAACGGATGAGCTGTTTTATTGATATCATTCCATCTGGTATAGTTAGGAGTTTGAAAATATACCCCCAGAAGCTACTGATATGGATCTATCATCTCGGGCGTGTATAAGTCTTCGTAAGACAAGGTAAACATTTGTTGGCTGTTGATTTTGTTAAGGTTTGTTGCATTATTTTGAGATTGCTGTGCCTTGTTTGATCAGTGTTGAAGGGTGGCCCTATCTTTCTTCATTTTCCTAAGAATAAACAGTATCAACCATTTTTATTCTTACACCAACTACTATAACCGTTTCTTTTACTCTTATTCAGTCTGACCCCTGTACATTTATAAATGTCAAAATAAGACATTTTTCTTCCATGTTCTTTCTTGAGTAGCTTATAATTCTTACCATTTCTCAATGCGTGAACAGTCACTTTGCTCCAACCCGACAAATTACCATTTGTTTGAGTGAACTCAACTCCGTTTTATTGTCTCCCGTTACTGAGCGGTGCCTGGTTGTCAGAGTTGTTGTACCGGCACATTTTTTGTTTGATTTGCGAGGATATTTCACATTCGAGGTATGATATTCAATTTTCATGTACATTGATTCAATTAGTACCGTATTAAATCCAGTTTTCACGAGCGTCTTCTCATTAACCGTTTCGAAGATAGATTGTCTTCTCTGCCGTTGGATATTGAGAAAGACATTTTTGGATTAACCGATTACGCGTAACTCGTTGTGAACCTTGAATCGTTAGCGAACGATTCAATAGTGGGTAATACCATGATCGAAGAGGCGTCCAGGCACTCTGCGTTCTTAGGCTGGGGGTGTTGATTTGGGTCTTAATTGTTGCGCAGCTTAATTTTGCAGCGTACCATTTGGGTTTCTCAGTGATCCATCCAACCCTGTTAACACCATGACGGCAAACAACCGATTCGTTGAATTTAGTGATATATAAATGGTTTTGAAACGTTTTGATGGCGTGCCCAACAACGCAGCAGCCTTGGTAAGCCCCTTAACTAGCAAATCTGCTCATGTAACGAAGTGTAACTATGCCAAACCAGAAAGTACATTAAGCTTCCACCCAATCAGCGTAGAAATTGAGTCAAATGAGCCAACGCCCCATCCTTCTGATAGTCAAAGGCATATCAGTGCATTAACTTTAGGTGTTTTAAAGGGAAATGAAAAACGATCACCATTTGGACACTTGTTAGCATGAGCCTCCTCCAAGCCCTAACCTCCGATCTACCCAATTGTACTTCATTAGCATAGCACGACTGGTGTCCAAATGAAATATAGGAGGAGAAAACACTCATATCAAGAGGCGCGAAACCCCAAGACGGCAATCAGCGAACAAAGAACATATTTACTATCCACCCCAACTAAGGACCTTCAAGTAAACGTAGCAACCCCTCAAGTGATGCATCTTGTACCTCAAGGCTCAACCACAGCCCCATTTTGAAGTTCAATACCGTTTGCCCCATTTTCCCTGATTCTTTTAGTATGAATGACGGCCGAAAAGCAGCGCGCGTCCACTAAGCCGACGACCTGTATATGAGCGTGACGAAATTAATTCGAACATTCTTCTGGTTGATTGATGTGCTGTTCGATCCTTCTCAGCCAGGTCCGCCTGCCGTATATTCACCATCCCACCCTGTCTTGTCAACTTTATGTTAACATTTCCTACCGCGAAGTCAGACGCAGGTGATACTCAGTCGGTCAACAACGAACATGATCTAAGTAAATCAGACCATCAGAGTTTCCGTGCCAAGATGACTCTTCTAACCTGCAATGTGATAGTGTATAACTGTGAGTTACTATTTTCAAATATTTCGTATATACTCGGTTGTGATTCGATTCATTATCCATTCTGCTATAATGAACGCTCGACCCTACGTTTTGCCAGACGCTTCGATGAGTTCACTAGCAGTACCATTCGCACCGTTTCGAGAGAATAATCCTAAATCGTGGTTTGCTCAGTTAGAGGCCACATTCGCGCTAAGACAACTTAGCTAAGTGCTGACCCGTTTCCACCACGTAGTTGCGGCTCTGCCACCTCATGTCTCTGACGAAGTGGACGATATTCTGGAGTTGCCGGACTCCACGATACATCAGGAGTGTGGGATCGAGCGAACTGACGGCAACCGGTTGAGAATAATACAGCGAGTAGACAAAGAGTACACGGTTGACTTGCGAAGTCAACGCGGGAATAAACGGATTCAAATACGAGGCGATAAGGGAGCGGAGCGACAAGCGTGCTCGCAGGGAGATCCTACGTTCGAGTGCGCGGGAGACTTGTCGGTATCTCTACTGGTTCAAACCAATGTTAAAGTACACACAAAAGTAGGAGACAAAAAGAGTACAAATGGCACTCGTAGCTCTAACATAATTGACAATTACGAATAGTATCGCTACAGGGCTCCCCCTAGAAGGCAACCAGAGTGTTGACTTTCACAATGTTAGAGTGTTTCAGTTAACCGGAACCGTTGACACGAGCATGAATGGTCCAGTTTAATCCTGTCACACAGCTCGCGTCTGCGGCCGGTGAAAGAAAAAGGGAGAACAATTGAAAGTGGTTCGGGAGAGCACGGTTTGGAAGGTCAATAATCGTAGGACAGCTGGGGAATTGGGGACAGTCCAGGTGTAATTGGCTTCGTGGGATCATTGACTTGTTCGCGTCCATCGTAGGCCTTGCAAAATTTCGAGTTTTTCCGCGTCCTCGGCGTACCGGTTTACTCTCAATATCTGGGATATACAGTATTTATTAAAGGAAAACGATAACTTCCCCGGCTTTCGGCGTCCATCTTGTCCAAAAGAATGCAGCGTTTCCTTTTTTGTTTTTTAAGAAAAATCTGTCACTGTAAGTTAAGCTAACTAAAATCAACTCGGTAAGAACATGGAACGATGATTTTTAAAAATTAGATACGACGGATGTCTACATAGTCTGCAAATCTAACCGGCATTCCGCAACTCTCGACCACGTCTGTTCTGAAGACTTTGTTCCGTCGACGCAGATGGAGTCGTAACCGAAACCGGATCTGTACCAACGTTGGGCAATGCATTAGCTGTTCAGCACGTTGTTGGTCACGAATCCATACTCACATCAGGTACCTCTAGAAACGCTGGCTTCAGTCTATCGATAGAGATGACCTCGCGTTTACCCTTGCGTTCCAACACGAAAGTCTTATCGTAGCGCGTGAGTACGCGGAATGGGCCTGTATACGGCGGGTGTAAAGGTCGTTTAGGAGTAACCTCACGTACCAAAACGTGAGAACAAGTTGACAGACGAGGATCTACGTACGCTGACGTTGTTTGCTCCCTTGGTGGTGTCGGTCGAAGCCGTCTCATGTGCTGGGCCAACCGCTCGCCGTAATCCGCGAAGTTGGTGGGTCTCGTTGCGCATTGGACAACCATCTCTCCGGGTAAACGTAAGGAGCACCCATAGACTAACGGGGCGGGGGTGGTATGCAGGTCGGCCTATAGCTTGTTTCGGATACTTAACAAGACTAATGGCAGAAAATCGTGCCACGAAGGGTTGTTGCTAGCAGATAACGAACTTTTCAATTGCCTATGCTAACGTTCAACTGACCTGTCGACTGCCGGATGGTAAGCTCTTCTGCGAATTCGAATACAGCCAAGTGTGTTGAGAAATGACGTAAAGGCTAGGTCGAAATGTGATCCGCGATCGGTGGTCGCTACAGCGGGACAACCAAAATGAGCATCCCAACGTTCTAGGAATGCTCGTGCGACGGTTCCAGATGAGCAATTCTTGATGGGTATAGCTTCTGTCCAACGTGTAAATCTATCTACGCATGTCAAGATATATGTAAACCCATTTGGGGGTGGCGACGGCCCGACTAGATCAACATGCACGAGGTAGAAACGCTCATCGGGGGCT
>LUCH01009441.1:0-12168 GCA_013368495.1 Paragonimus heterotremus | reverse complement strand
CTGATACTTCCCGGGCGTCTATACCGCGGAAGGGGGTTGACTTGAGGGACCCCACTCCGAGCCTCTGACTCAAAAGTCTGACGTGCGAGACAACAGGATATAGGGTTTTCTTGAGGGACCTTATCCGGAGTCAATGAACCAAGAGTCTGATTCACTTGGCAGTGAGGGGCTTGCCTAGCCCGAGGGCGCAATGAATAGGACACAGATGTCTGATTCTGAGCATTGCTGCGGTGGGGAAATTAAGGACCAATCGGTAAATATGCAGTCGTTAACAGAAAGCAGTCTGTGTAAAGCTTACGATGAAAACTGATATTTCATTGGTCTTCACGTAAGCAACACCTTTTCACAATGACCACTTCTATATTACGAAGTGTGGTTGCTACAGGGAAGGTTCGTTGTTTATTAATTGCAAACATGGCATTAACTTGGATGTCATAGCGAACGAGAAGCAATAGAGAAAACGTAAGTGTTGTTAAATTAGGTTGTTCCCATTGATCTCCCTTTTTCTCGACCTGCTCAAGCATAGATTATCATTACTTTTCGGATCGTGACTAGAACTGCCGTAAAGAGCCTTGATTTCCACTGACGTGTGTCTTAAAGACACGTTTTTGCCTCTACTGGTCCAATTGATGAACCGTTCTGGGTTTTGCAATCACGACGGGACCTTTTAGTCGGAGCAATTCCAGCAAACCAGAACAACCGTGTTGCTTACCAATAAGAATGCTTCCAAAATTCGGATAGCTAGAAAATCTTGTTGACTGACGCTCGATTGTGCTGCTCGTAGACATTGGTTTGGTTATACTGGCTAAAACGGGATCGTATACTTGGTTCAAATAACCCGTGTACCTACATCAGGGTTTTTTGAATGTGAGATCTCATTTATTAGCTTAGGGTAAAATGTGTGTTTGAATCACTACGCACAGTATGAAGCGCAGCGATTATCGAAATAATGACGGTATTGCACGTATCCACTGTTAAAAGTTTTGACCAGTTTTCGGTTATGCTACTGTAAGTGAATAAAATACTCTTTTGAAAGAAACCTCATTGATGTCGACACCACATTTTCCCGAACGGTCTCCAGGTATGAGCGGGTACCATTCTTATGGTCCCAGTGAAGAAGCCAGCAGCGCTTTATGAAACCAAATCTGATGTTAGATCTTCTATCTTCGGAATATGTTTCGTGACTTGCACATCCAGTCTCATTTACTACAATACGTTGGACGGTTTTACAAACAACATTACCATGGCCAAGACTCAACGTAAGTTTCCTGAACGTTGGCATAAATGATACAATTCGACGCAAATCCTTTCTTTGGGGTACGCGAAAACGAACGACAAACTGGAGGCAACGAGACAGCAGGATAACTTAATTACGGATCAAGATTAGTCCATAATTCAGTTGGCACAGTGGTTGCTCAAGGCTACTTCACTAAGATTGATGAAAATGCCAGAAGATTCACGCACGTCGTCCTCATTCTCAAACTTGATTTTTCAAATGTTTGGCTTTCACACTGAATACTGACCTCCCTGCTACGATGGTTCGCTGCCGGTTTGACGTACAGATAGTCCACTTTCAATCGGGCTTTTCAGAAAGCTATGAACATTCGGCCGTTAGAATCTTTTTCATTTCTGTTCAGGCTTGTGTATTTGTGGAGTGAAGACAGCACTGCAGAGGAAACCTCGGTTGAAATCCTTGAGGTCACGTAAGCGTTTGTGGACCTGGTTTTCGGTGTTTGTGATTGCCCGTATATTGACGGCAGTTCTATGATGAGGGATTCCAGCGACAAAAAAGATAAAGGCTCTCCAGTCGATCGGAGAGAAAGTTTAACAAAGCACGGTGTGCTTGCACTTGGGTGAGTGACAAGGCGGTGAGTCTCACTCAAGGCGTTCGATGGAAAAATTCTAGACCAAGCGACCGTGATACACACTAGGCCTGGGAACACGAGAATGGATGGCGATAGATGTAGAATGTTATGCTCAGCTTCCGAAATGTAAAGCTGAGAAGTGGTAAATCGATAGAAAATTTTCTTATGGATACTGAAATTTGAAGACTAGGTTGGAAAGTTAATGTCATTAATTACTCATCTTCGCTGATAATCAACTAATCTTAAATTTCTGTACCTGTGCTTAGTGTCAAGTCTTATTAAATCATTCAAGACAACAACTAGCATTCCATGTTACACTTTTCTGTTGTTACCAAAACCTCATTGGCTCATCGCAAATCCCTGCCAGTTTAATCCTTAACCAATTCGTGAGTGCTGAGATGGCATAATCCTATTCATTTAATCAGATCACAAGAAGACGCAAGTAATTGTGAAGAAGCTGTTTATTTCCAGATGAACAAGTGACCACTAAATCAATTCGTTCGTATCGCTTGATATAATTTTACGATTGTTTGTCAGGCTATACAACACCAAATCGCGGAGTTAGCAACACAACTGGCCGCTGCGCGTACGTTTGTCTACAATACAGCCCGGCGGAAGGAAGCTGGCCTGCCAATACAGAAAGAGTCTGCTATGGCTAAGTACTTCGCTTCGAACTTGGCTTGCACAGTCACTTCACGATCGGTTGAATGGCTCGGGGGAGTTGGATTCACCGAAGACTATCCAGTGGAGAAGTACTATCGTGATGTGAAAATAGGTGAGTGTTGGCAGTAAGTTGAAATTGACCAGTCGCCTCGAGAGGAGACAGTAACTATCACGCTAATTCCAGTCGATGATCCCACGATAAGAACTCCTCTAGATTGGAATCATAGAGCGATATTTTGATTACTGGTAAATAGCAGCGAACGTAGCTGAACGTTTGCACAGGATAATTCAAGCGTGCTTAATGGGGTTAGTAGTGCACTAGACACCACGGTTGCCTCGTGAAAGCGTGGCCGGAGTTCTCTTTCCGGTTGTGGCAAGAATATGTACTGTTGACGAACTCTGACGAGAGCGAAACTCGAATCTAACGATTCTTTTCAAAAAGGGTTGACTAGAAAATCTGCGGGAATGCCACAATTATGATCAACTCTGAGTGATGTTCAACTTATATTAAGTAAGAACATGTTTCTAGTATAGCTTGAAAAGTAGTGGTTATTTAGTCTAAACCCATTCTTGGGCCAAGTACGATAAAAAGCGTTGAAACGGAAATCGGTAGGCAAAAAATTAGGGAGTTCATCAAAAGTTTAAAAACTTGGGGCTTTACAGGGAAAGAATTATTGCCTGTTTGGAATGGACGATAATAACAAGGTAACACAAAACCTTAATTCCTGAAACGTCTAAGTGTGATTCAGCACATATATCCGCAGCGTGTTTAGTATCGAGGTTCTTGAAAATGCCATATCTACAAGAGCCGCCACAAGCTGTGACGATCCATTTTGCTTGGAAAAGAATATCAATCAGTGTTCCTGTTGTGCGGGATGACCAAATCGAAGGCGTGATTATTCCAACACACGATAGAATACCTCAAAGCGACAGTTAGGTATGTTCAAAAGCCTACAGCGGGTGGACTGTGGGCAACACGGGCGATCAGAAGAACCATCATTCAACGGAATCGGACCAACGGATGAGGAATGGTAGGGAGGAAACCCACGACAGAAGGCGTCAGCCATACATGCAAACCAGGCAGAAGTGCACATGGTGTATGAATGGAAACCGTCGCCGTGTTGTTGACTGGAATTCAGGTTCATAAACGCGGGCGCCTGCGTGGCCTGGGAATTTTGCGTTGGACAACGAAGATCATGCTTTGTTAAACGACGTTTTGCTACACTATGGACTTGAAAAAAGAAATTTTCGAACCATTTGGTACAGGCCCACTCGACGTATCAATTTCTTGAGCAACTGATAAGCTGCAGATATAACACCGGTGATCAGAAGACAGACACGTTAATTGTTTACACTCATCGAAACTTGAGTCTAAGCAATTGCGACACGTAATCAGGGTTCCGTCCATAAGAAAGAGGGTGAAATTATCGTATGCGTCATCAAACACAGTGATCTGCTCTCACTGCGCTAACACACAAGGTGGCGCCCATCATCCAGGTTGAAAAATTCGCACCACGCGCGCCAGTGCAATTAGTAACTATAATTAAGCACAAACACTGTTCACTCGTAAGTTCGCAAGTCCTGACCCGTGTTAACTTGAATATAGATATAGACATAAACAGCAGAAGAGACACCTTCGCTCACTGTCCTTCCTTGCGAGATCAGTGCCCGCATATACCATCATCATAACAGCCATGAGCCTGACCAAAAGGTACTGTGGCTCGGGCCGCCGCTCACCTCAACAGTGATGTGGAATATCCTAGTAGAAAACGTTAATAAGAAGCTTGAAATTATTGAAAGAAGACTAAGCTGGAGAACAAGAAATGGTATGGATACAATGACCGCGACACACCGTCATCTGGGATAGCGTCTTTAACCAACGGTTTGAGTGATCACGAGGACCCCATCCAAGCAGGCAACACCTACCTACTTTGCTCAATGGAGCAGTCAGGGTCTTCATATTTCGTGACCACGTTGTTGCTTGACCACCACGCGGTTTCACCCAACTGTTGATGGCCTCAGCATATAATGCCCGGTACGGTAAACGCTCACCTGGCATACGGAGAACATGACCCAACCATCTCAAGCTGTGCAACGTAATTAGTTGACCAATTGATCGCGCATCCCGAGCATTCCGGAATACGCGCCGGCGAACGGCCACATTGCTCACGCGATCAGTCCACTTAATGTGGGCCAATTGACGGAGACAACGATGGTCAAACACAGCAAGTTTGTTGATATCATCTTTGTGAACAGGCCACGTTTCCGAACCATAAAGCAAAATGGAGCGCAAACAGGCATACCCTTCCTTTCAGTGACAGCCGGACGTATTTTCGACGTCACAGGTGATGCAGTTTGGCAAAGGCAACTCGTGCCTTTGCTATCCTCGCTGATATCTCATCAGCAATATTACAGGCTGACGAGATAGTGCTACCCAAATATGTGAAACTGTTCACAGTCTCAAGCGGATTACCTGAGAAGCGAAACAAAAATAAATGTCATGTCACTGTGGAGCGATCAAGATGTATTGATGTTACACATAAACGTTTACCAGACGTTTCTGAGTGCTGGGAATAATGATGCCGTTCGTAGCTCGGGCTGACGATTCAGGCATTCAGTTGTTCGCCGGGTATGGTATTTAGGTTGTGAACGTATCATCTCGTTTGGTGATGACACGTTCATCATCAGTGGGTAGGTATTTGAACGTAGAGGTTCAGCAAACTGAAATTTGGGCATGGGTTCGTAGTTTGGACGATTGACCAGAACGGTTGAATAACACAGTAGCAATCTTTTTGTGGTGGATCGCCAAAACCGGTATTGCCCGCGTTCTTAAAGTGTTACCCAAAGGGAAAAGAAATATTAATATACCTTATAAGAAGGAAGGGAAATAAGAATCACAATGGACCGGAAGAACAATGACACTGATGCGTTATTTGATATTACTCTGCGCAATATGGTTTAGAGTCGGTTGAAAGTTTCCACAGATCGCAGGCTCAGGCCGATGTTTTCAGAAATAAGATATCCAAAGGATCTTAACTGCTTAGCGACTGGGGGCACAATCATGTTATACACAAATTATAGCGCTCGACCGATTACACATCAATATGAACAAAAAGGACTACTTTAATATGAGCTGGAGCTTACTGCCTTGCTTTTGAATATTCATCCTTGTCGACATTGTCCTGGCGCACGATTCATTCGTAACACATTCAATTCCGATCTCATTTGGAACCTGTCGTCCTCTCTGTGAATCCTCAGCAGAAAATCAAAACAATGCCCCTCACCGAACCATTACACTGGACGGAACGATACATGAGAAAGGAAATTTACAAAAGATTTCTAAGGTACCTTCCATTCTGATGTTCATACGTTGATACATGATAGTTTATAACTGTTTCGTAGTGTTTGTAGGACAGTAAACCTAAACTGCCGTTCTGTCTCCTCCAAAGTCTGTGGTTGCGTCCGAGGATTCCATCGGCAGGGAACGAATGATCCTCCCGCCGCACCACATTGTCGGTTTCATTCGAAACAAAATGATAACCAGCTAAAATGTTCTGAGTCCGTTCAGCGAAACCTTGCAGTCTAATAATTGTGTCCTTTTCAGATCCCTGTAGAGTTCATAACGTGTCAAACAGATCATCGTCATCCGTACCATTCCTGTGATCTTTTGATGACCTGTTTGACATGTTATAGTTTTCATATATAACTCGCACTTACCCCATATAAATGTAAAAGATTGATTAGAATGACTGAGAACAGCTGTTTGCAAAATTGATTCCCTAATAATTGTGTTATTCACAATAGAACTGTTGACGATGTTTTTTGGGCAATTCAGAATTGTTTATAGTGCCTCTAAGATTAGTAATCTCAGCAATCGTTTTGGCTTTCACAAAACCTCGCTTACCGAGCAGAAGTTCAAGTAGCTAAGCTTCTCTCAGAGCAGAATTTTCCGTCGTTAAATATAAAGTTACATTCGGGCCGACTATCTGGCTACCCAAATCTTGACAGAAGCAATCACAATGACCGGGTTCGAGCCTATGATAGTGCGATTGTTACTCAGGTGTCGTTGCCATTAGACCGCCCTGATATTTCTGTTTATAACCTGTCTCATGTTTGTAATTCCCTGCTATACAGTAGGTTACTCTTCTCAACTTTTCTCTCAAACGTTCATGACAACTCAAGAAGTTTCGACGAGAGTTACTAATCAATTTTGTTGAACAAAGTAGCCCTTAGTTTCAATGACGTTGCTATAGCATTGCCACTTTGTGTTTGAGGTGCCTCACTCGTCCGTATTATCATACTGTTGATTACTTTAGTAAAGTTAGTGGAGGCCATTGTTCCAAATCGTTCTCAGGAGCACAGATTTTGTGACGCGAATGTTGGACCTTAGTGAATAGGTACTGAAGTTTTCGCAGCCAGTGCGATGGATGGGTGAATTTTCATTTACATACATTGTCTCATATTGTTGAAAATACTGGCGGAGCCCGTAGCTGCGGGTAGTGGCTTATATATACGGTTGTTTACTGAGCTTAGCACTTCGATTCATTATCCTCAAAGACAACAGTACATCAATGGTTCGCACTGATACTTAACTGTTATACGACCATGAGGAAAACAGCCAGTCCTAGCTCAGATTAAAACAAAGGTGTAGGAAGGGATCTAACTACGCAAACTGTCTACACACAAATATTCAGCCTCAAGGTGTCTACACCTTTCAGACAAACAGCTCAGCTATTAACGAAAGTACCTTGTAGTCAACGCGACAACTTTTGTACTGGTTTCACTGCCATCACCACTAGATGTGTTTACTTCACAAACAACGGCAATGTCCATGCCACTGGGCTCGACTGACCGCAGTCCTATCAGAAAACTTCAGCCACGGACTGGTTCATGAGGGCTCGCTCCCGTAGTGAACAACTTCAAGTTTGTGCGCCAAGCCATCCGTCCACCTCGCACCTTACGCTAGTCGGCAGCGGCACGAACTGTGAGGAATGGCAAACCACTAGCTGGCCTCCTTAGTACATAACTTAAGCTTCTGTGAAGATAGAGCATTCCACTTACTAAGACCCGCCTTCTAACCTCTTCGTTGCCTACCCGTTAGTGCCACTCAATGCGGATGATCGGATGCATACATCGACGGTGAAATTGCTGAAGACGGTTTCCGTCTTTTCTGAATGACCGACTTACGCAGCCGTGAAGTAATGTAGGCAGTACATTCGCTTTGTATACGCGACCCTCAAGTTACCTTCAAAGATGTCCTAGCTTAGTGAATATTGTTTTAGCCTGGGTGATATGAGCTCCTGTTTCAATCTTCATGCCTCTACCACTGCTCATGCAACTTCCTAGGTAAACAAACCGGTCAACAACCTCCATACATTTATTATCCAATGGTAAATCTACGTAATCACAGCAGTCTTGCATTTACGCTTTGAGGCTATAAAGTGCCTTCCGAACTATTTGTCTAAACGCGTAACAGCTTTTTGCATTGTTTGTGCTGCTTAAGAATTCAGATTACAAACGTCTCAGCGTCAGACAAGGCGGGATTTTCAGTTGCATGATCGTTTGGGCTTAACAGTAGGGGATGATTGATGATACCTAACCGTACACACAAAGGCAGGTTGCTCTTTTGACCTAAATTCTCACTAGTCATTTTCTATCACGTTCGAGCCTTGCACCACAAGTCTGACTGTCACCATGTGTTACTGACGTAAAATCCGACTGGTTAGTTCTTGTTGTTTTCTTTCTTGATCGGATTGGTCTCTCCTTCGTTTTAGAATTTCGATCTGATTGGTTATCCCTTGTCCAGCTTTGGTCATGGACCCGATTGTTCCCGTTGCTTGGGTTATTTTTGTCGGCATTTGGACATAGCTGTGTTTATGCTTTTTCACGTCCACGGTTTACGTTGGCTTATAGATTTTGTTTAATTATGTTTGTTCGTCGGGTTAGTTGATGAATACAAAAGAATTCTCTTACGCGTTTAGTGTTTGTCTGAACACAAATTTACGCGATATTCAGGTTGAATGTATGATAAGTTTGGTCCTCGTGAACAAATATCGGCGAATGTTGATCACGTCTTTCGACAGCAAATTCGTATTAATGCATGTATCTGTCGTCCGACTTGACTCAAGTATTCCCTGTTGCAGCTATTTTATTTGGTGCGACAGAAAACGTTTTCTTTTTTTGGTGGGTGTGAATTTTTCCTGTGATTTCGTTACGGGACTGGACACTGGCGCGATGTGACGCCTTCTGCATTTGGATGACCTATTGGACTGAGCTGGACGGTGTGGCGACCACACCGACAGAACCATTCATATCAGATGATGACCTGACATAAAGAAATGCAATCGTTCACGAAGAGATTGGCCACTGTTGATCGGGTTCGTTTCCCAGGCTGGGGACGTTAGGTGAGATGGCGGCTAACGGAGCTCAGTGGTGTGTATATTGTCGTTTGGCCGAGTTATCTGTGAAGTGAGTGCATTTAATGATGCGAGGCGGTGAAAACCGTGAAGAGGTCGTCTTGCTGATGCTGCCTTGCTTTCACTTATAACTCGGTTGTTTGTTTGCAAGATGTAGGCACCTTGATTCCGTATATTTGAATATAGACACAGTTATTTTTAGTAGTAAGGTCACTTTGTTTTTCTGTACAGGGTCTGTCTTCTTTCACCGTTGTATGGCAGTTAAGTATCAGTGAGAACCACTGATGTATTGCTGTCTATGCTATATTGATACCTTTGGCGCTTGAGGTGGGCCCACAAAAATAAATGGAGAACCAAGACCTGGTGCTTTTGATGCGTTCAACAGCCTTGTCTATCGATTACTATCACTATAGATTCCTTTTACAAGACAGACACAGTTATAAGAAACATTGTGATCGATTTCAGGTTATACTCCGTGGTAAGGAATAAGACAGAAGCAATCATGCTTATGATAAACAAGTTGAATAGGACATTTTTTCATGGAGTACGCCGTAGGTACTTAACGCAGCTACATAACGACCAAACGGTTGACGAAAATTGGTAATTTATTACATGCAACCAAGGAGAGTTTTGTTCCCTAAATTCAGTACCAGTACAAGTTACTTACTTTCTCGTCCTAAAACCATCGGATCCGATGAATCCGTCGGCCAAGAAATATTTCTTTTCTCAGCTGCCTTTTTGAAAATATAAATTTTCGCTCGATGAGCAGCTTTAACGTTAACTACGAGCATCATCACTCAGACACTGTGCATATGAGGCCCGAGAAATGACAACTGGTACAGGTCTAAGCGTATAAGAATGAGCTTTTACCGTTTTGAGCGACCATCTATTTCATCTGTTAAACATTTTTCCTAGGGACCATCTCCGGAGGAATATATATATATATATATATATATATATATATATATAATATGCACTTGTTATATACATATATCCGATCGTACCTGCAGAGTGGTCTCTGTGACCTGTTTTCCACGTGCGTCCGTGAATATAACCAACCATGTAGCTCACATCCGAATTTTGACGGTTTATCAAGCGGATGTTAGAAGTAGGTCGTTTACATTAACGTGGACCACGCTGCACTATGATTTTGGTACGACGGCACGAGGTTATGGATTCGGATGCGCCTAACAAGTATCGTGGCACTGACCATAAAGAACGTTGCGGAACAACGTGAAGCTGTGTCACCTGTATCTGTCACGCGTAAGATTGACCTCACCAACAATTTGTTGACTAACTGAAGTGAATGTCAACCGTTACTAACTGAGGTGCGCAAGTCTTATCACTAGAAACGGCCGATCACATGGAAAAATCGGACGCGAAGTTCTGCACCAACACAATTCGAGAACAGTCTGGGGCTAAAGGTAAAAGTTTGCGCATCCTCGCTATCTCGGCGACATCAACTGATGATCATTGTCTTCAAACCAGGTCAGGTATTCTGGTAGAACACTCCAACCAGTGCCATATCGATCGTTTACAGTAGTGTTGAACTGTCAAAGACCGATGGGGAGAAAAGCCTCGATTTCAAAGACATAAGATAAGGAATGGGAATTAATGCCTAAGGTTTACATCTAAATTCAAACAGTCAACGTCGACATATCCCTACTCTGGAAACAAGCTAACAAGTTACCGATGGAAATGGGGCAGTTAAAATCCCTCTTTGTCTCGCTATACATTCGGATGTGAAAATGCTCCTCTGCAACATCGTTGTCTAAAACTAATCAGGTTGATCTGGGCAAAATATAAAAACCGAAACATCTTCAATAACAACTTTATACAGCTGTACAGGAACAAAACTTACACTGTACAGAACTTCACTGTTTGCGTTTATTTTCCAGGCACCATCTATGAAGGTACGAACAACATACTGTTGAATACTATAGCAAAATGTTTGGACAAGGAATTTGTCTGAACTCTTTCAAGCATTCGGGACTCCCGATCCTCCGTCTGAAGGCAGCTGCAACCCGACCAATTGAGCCGCCTCCTCGGTGGTGCGTTCCCTTGATTTATATTTCTCGATCAGGACCTACAAATATGCAAAAGTGGTTGTTTTCTTATTTCGTGCAGCTTGTTGCACCTTTCAAATTTGTACGTTTTTCTAACAAATATACATTCATAATTATGTATAGCTACGTTCTGCACTTTCCTAGCTGATTCAGCGCCGTTTTCAAATTTGGTACTTTATACAAGTAATTAGGAAACGCCAGCACAGCTGACATGTTTGGGTTGCATCACACAGCGATTTGTCAATTTCGTAAATGAACTTTCCCAATTTGAATCGAAAATTTGAGTGACGATGCGGAAAAGTTAATGTCAGTAGTGCATCCACTTAAAAATCGGCACACATCATACAGCCGGGTTGTTTGGATGTCACGAAACGGTTGAAGGAAAAATGATAAAAAGATGAGGACATGAGAGTGTTCAACAAAAATGCTGTTTGGAAGAAAACAAACACTACCAGCGTAGGTTTTCACTAACCGACTTTCCGTTTGAACCAAGCTAGAAAAAGTATCGTTTTATGCGCCAAAATTTTCCGGATTGATAGCATACCTTCACGAGCAATTTATGATACCATCCAATTGTACTGTTCAATAATTAGGAATAGGACAGCTCTTCCAAGGAGGCAAATGTCAGAAAAATACTGAGACCTAACACAGCGTTGTTAAAACACTTAAACAAATTCGAGATAGGTTTTAATTGAATTGTAACGGAACAGATGCTCACTCGCTGAATTCTTGTATTCGCCAGGTAGGCCAGGTAGGTTTCAGCTAGGTATTTGGCCTCATTTTCCCGGGCGCATTTCTGAGCATCCGTTAACTGATTGTATCGGAATTCATCGAGCAAGTATCTAAAAATTGGCGTTTTTGTAAAAGGCTTGGTGAGTTGGAAGTTGTGACGTGAAATAGAACTCACCAGTTGACCGTTATATGAAAGTCTAATTTCACGCAGTATGCTCAGTAGCAGATGACGACCAGATATCGTATTGGACATGACCCGATTTTCTGCGGAAAAACAAAATGAACGGATCAGGATAAACCGGACTTTCTCCTGGATATTCGACAAGCGTCACTAATCTCAAATATGTTGTGCAGTGTCTTATCCTGACCTTTTCTGCTACCTTGGCGTGGTGGTCAGGCTTGTGTGCTGTTGTGATCCGGAGGGCT
>LUCH01009430.1:7258-17371 GCA_013368495.1 Paragonimus heterotremus | reverse complement strand
GAAGACATATAGCTGTATGATCGTCTGGCCTGCCTCAAGTTTAACGAAATTCGCAATCTGTTCGACAGTGCCTGAAGCCTGATTCTTTATGGCCTACCTCAGGTGCTTATTACCGGCATCCTCGTGGGGCACAAGCACGATATTTTCCAAGGGAGCTTTGTGTACAGAAAGCCTTCTGGCATCGTGGAAGATTATGCACGCTGATCCAACAGACTACCACCGAGACCTACACATCTTGCCTCTATCCAAACGCTGAAATTAATGAAGGTGACATAACTGAGTGACCAAATGCCGTCAAAAGTTCTTTAATTATGGGGAGCAGGCATGGGCAATGTTGTTTACGACATAAGGATACTTAAGAACTGTCCTAGACCACAACCAATTGGTGACCAGATAAATGCTTATATTCAACCTGCCGAAGTTCAGGTTGCCAGGTTACCATTGAATCAGCATCTGCAATTTAACCCCTTGGCCCGAAAAGGCTTGCAAATGCCGAACTCACAGAGGTTGATCAAACCCTAACAACTGTTCGGCGAAGACTGATATTCACGTATGTCTGCAGTTGATGGTGTGTGTACATTAGTGCGCTATCCCTGCGAAACAAGTTTCCAAAATAAAGAGGAGTCCCCAGTTAAAGACACCCACGATCACCGGCGTTACTGAGGCGTGATTATTCCCCAAGTTACCGATAATGAGGTTTTAATCCCATGTTATTATATCTTGCGCACTGGTAGAACAAGTGGAGGAGAATATTTGGCGATTTACGCGATCTCAGTGGTGCAAGTGTCTCACCTGTTGACACTGCCTGAGTCTCCCTGGATAAAAGTGGCTAACCCTTGCTCAGTTAGCTTTAACATTAATGTGGACCGCAAACCAAGTCTGGTATTGACAGAACGGTCTAAGTTCCTTCACAATGTCATCCGTTGGTCAGGTGCATTCGAGAGCAGTGGGATATTAATAAATGGGAATTTCAACCATCCGAACATTAACGTCGTCAGCGAGGTGACTTCTGGTGCAGAGGCTACGGTTCTAGAATCTCACCTTGGAGATCAGCTTAATGGATCATGTGCAATAACGTACTCGGTGCAGGGAGCGGCAAGGTCGATTTCGCGCGAACATAAACCTCAACACTGAGTCATGTATGGTGGACGCCAGTGGGAACAATGTTAATCCGGGCACATGCGACCACGAAGTCACTTGTTTCAGGCCATTCTGTGTTGTTGTAATTAACCGACACCCTAAACAATTTCATCAAAACTTTCGATCGGGGCGACTTCCATTCAATTGAAAACGGCTACAGAGAAAGCTATGGTTCCCGACTGGAACACTGGCTAATCCCGAAGACCAAAGCGGGTACGTCACAGAAAAATTTAACGAATTGGCAGTGGGGGAACTATCATACTTTCGCCTTAGAAATATAAAAAGCAGGCCCCAAATAAAACCGTACAAAAATCTATCATACGACAGACAAAGTCCTCGCGCAATGACTTTCTTTTATCTGGTACCTATTACCCACATATTGCCTACAAAACGCTCGAACCGGGCATATAACAGTGATAAGAATAGACCGTTGTGATCACCGCCTTACTCTCGCGGAAGCCATTGTTAAGTATCACAAGAAGTTCTACGGGTGCATTGCGTCTGTTACGAAATCTCCATCAGCCGTATTGTCGCTCTTGAGTCAACCAGGTTGGTTAGCAACCAGGAAACGGCTGAGATGCCCCGCTTCCAGTACTTGGCCGCCCGTAGTGATTCAGGCAGCGCGCAACAATCAGCAGGCCTCAGTCACGCTGTCACAGTCGAAGTCTCCCCCCGACTTCCCAGGACCCAGTATCTGAGGTATGTTTCTCAATCTGAGGCCGAAATGGTCATCAGTCCTCAACAGCTTACCGCCCATCCTGCTTATGGAATATGCTGAGGCGCTAGCTGCTCCAGTCTTGGCGCTATCTTCGGACATATATATTTCAGGTATCCGGCGTGATGTTTGACGGCACGACGTTATCCAGTCGATCGACAGAAGCAACGACATAACCAACACAGGCAAGTGGCGTCTGGTAGCATTCCTTCCATATGCCCCAAAGGTGATGAAAAGTCTATTAAGTGACAGCCGAGGGGCACAACCCCAACCTAATGAACTCATGACGAGTCATTAGCCCGCATTCCGACAAGGATATTTGTGCACCACATTAATTTGTTAATGGCGGTAGACTCCTGGATCACGACTGCTTTCCTAGACGTTGCCAAGATTTTCGTCAGAGTAAATCCTTGTGTTCTACGTGGCAAGCTAATAGCCATGGATCTGGACAGTGAGCTATGTGAACGGATCTAAAACTCCTTATCTGGCAAGACGTAATCCATGCGAGTCAACAGCTGTCGGCCCTCTTCTAAGCTTACACGGATGTCCCGCGTGGATCCGTGATGGGCTCCATGTTGTTCCTATTATTTGTGTCAGTCAATTCCCTCTGTTTATATATAACCAAATAATATTGATGTGTGGTATACTTTACGCGCTCCCGAACACTGCTTCCCTATAGCGGGATCTCAGCACAGTGACTTGGTGGTCGGTAGACAACAATATCTCGTACTACACTAGCAAGTCGAAAGTCGTGCATAGGTACAGCAAAGTATACCGAATTGATGGGCAACCGTTTAGCGTCGTTCTTCAGGATAAAGGTCATGGGACTCTACTTTAGCCAAACCTCCACCGTGGCGTCAACATCCTTGCTAACAGTTATCTGTTAGAGATATATATCCCATTAATTAACACGAAATCATAAATTTCATATAAAAGGTTTGGTCAGAAGATATCAGATTCCATTATTCGTCATACTACACATGATCGTTTTACGCTCTCCAGTTTACCACGTAACTTTGCTCTCCGTTCTTGATTCCACAATCAATTTTAATGCGAGACAACGTTCCATAACGTCTGGACAATCAAAATCTATTACTGGTTGGATAATTCGTGAGGTCTGTGAGATTCCGTCGATTTTGAGGAAATAACAAAATCCAGTCCGGAAGATTGTCCATCCCTCCGAAAAAATTGGGACCCTCCTATCTTCCTTCACCTTCACAAATGTTTCCACATATTGTCCGGAGCTGTCTACATCAAGTGATTACGAAATTATTTGACTGTACATTTTCTCCATCCTAAAAGATCTTTCTTCTGGCATGACCTTGAACATAAGGCCAACGTTAACCTTGTGAAGCGAGGATCGATGTAACTATTCATAATTTTTTATAGAACATTGAAAATTTTGAGACCTACCGTTTTAGAAGCAAGTGAGCCAAGTGTTTCTTCATAAACTAGAAGTTTCCTCTACTATTATGTCTGTTGTGTTGCTCTATTTCCATAATTGGCGTATTGTACAATTAGCGGTTATGTGTACGGCATGCGTTCACGTTACAATGTATATACTGATCACGCTTATCTGAGCATGCTTCTCACAGATGCGTTGGGAAGTATACCATTATTATCGTCATTTACCTAATCGCTATCACAAAGTTACAGGCCCGCTTTCCGGCCGCAGTATTAGAACGCTGGTTTCCATATTTAGCAATTACCCGCGTAGCATACGATCATCTTGTCGACGGCTCACGCGACTAAGTAGCACGAGTGACTATCCAACGTCCGCTCCGAAACTGAAGTTGCCAGAAGATGGGAGACTGTCGGAAAACGCGTAATTATACTGAAGCAAAGTGATGTGCGACACCCTCATATGTGCAATATTTTCTGTCTTCATAAACCCGTAAACCGGTGATAGGTGATAAATCATTCAAGCAGTCGTTCCAGCAGAAGCTCTTGCGAAGGCAGATGAACCCAAATGGTCACTTCCGTTGAAGAGCGGAGGCACGGGGAACATAAAATTTCTCCGGCTAAGATCATAGTCTGGATTTGTATTCGCGTTATTCGGTCATCATGGTTTGCATCAGTAGTCGCGGTTGTGTTCATCAGGAAGCCGGTCCTTCTGTACTGGGCCTGCTTATTTTTCGAGTATGTTTGCTGCATTGGAGACTTTTTGGATTTTCACGAAGCACTCAGCCTGGAAAGAACGGAATTTGGAAGGTTGTTATCGGTACATGAAAGCGGCATCATTACGAGCAAAATGGGATACATTGAAATACAGAGGTCAGATGTTTTTGTGGTATTTCGTGATGACAACTGTGCAGGTGGGCCGCAGCCTCTTAGACGTTTGTTTGGAATCTCGAGTAGGACCGAGGTGGTTGATTGAGGCCGGGTATTCCGCATTATTTTTCCCCAAGCTTCATTTTTAAGGGCCGTTTTGTTTGCGTAGACCTTAGCATCACATAAAATTAACGACCCTTTGGGTATGACGACCGGGACAGTAAAGGTGCGAGTAGCAGAAATAGCTTTCAGATAAGCATACCTCTCACGCGCTCACTGAAAGCGTACTCCATCTTGGTCACTGCCTACCCTCTCACTAGTTGAGTGAATTCTGTCGATCGCTAACGATGTAACAAGCGCGCTCATTTTCTGTCTCACGGCAAGGCTAACCGCACCTCGGATGGCAAACTGCTGCTTCCGCCATCTCGTCCAGGAATTCGGGACGGAAATAGCTGGTTTGGACCACCCCCACGATTCAGAAGGTAGTTCATTGTTACACTATCTTGGGTGTTTCTGTATGTGAGCCCACGATGCCACACACATTGCCTCATTCGAAACAAATGAAGGGATTGTACTTTCCATTGATAAAATCTTCCAAACACCTCCCTGAAAACGCACAACTTTTGGGAACACAGAGCCCCCAGTTTGCGACACCAAGAAAGCTCGCCAGGCGCTACTGATGCACTCGCAAGCTGTGATGTCGTGCCGGCGGCCGCAAAAGAAGCCGTCGCGTTACTTTGGCAGGACTGGTCGAGTTCGACTTCAACGCCATCCCTAGTCGCTTATTTAGTTTTAGGTCCCATCTCCTTGGCTCCTCGCTGCACACTTCTTTCTCTCTTTTCGTGCATGCACGCGAACTGTCCGGGGTTATTCAATAAGTTACCGGAAATCATGCAGTTAGTTCGTTAAATTCCACTACATATCTTTGCTTTTATGGAGGTCTGGTTTTCAGGTGTCACCAGTGACGGCGGACTGAGCTGCCTCGGAAATTTAGTTCATCGAGCGGATTCCACTCGACGGAGATCGGGGGTCCCGCGATTTTTTCAGAGCACAACTTTTCGACACCCACGGCTATCCGGTGACTTCATTCCCCTGACAACTGCGACGTCCCGTGGCTTCGACTGACATTATGTGGCCACGACTCACTCCTATTGTGAAGTTACTTATTGTCCTTTTTCACCCGCCATTCCCGATGACGACTCTCTTCTCGTAGGCCCAGAAAACCTTCTAGTATCACGGCGTTCTCCTCACCTAATTATGGCGACTTCAATGCACCTAGGATAAACTGGGCGTCGATATCTTCTTAGGGCTGTGAAAGCGGATTCGCGACTTCCCTATATGCATTGATACGATGGCGGGCGTAGACATATATCATTGTCCCGAAGCGAGATCGTTCTGGCCAGGTTTCTTCTCTGCCTGATCAAGTAATCACTAGTTACGACCACCTGATAGGCAGGATGATCATCAGGACACCTACTTATCACAGTGATCACTCTCGGCCCGAGTTTCATCTTATCTGCCACTGTTTGCAACCAGCAGGAAATTCGCGGTTCGTAATTTCAACCAAGCCGATGTTACTGGCCCAAAAAGCTGCACAGGATCAGTTCTGGCATATGATTCCGTAGACCAGAGCTATTATATATTTCGAAGCGTAATTCAGAAGGCAGAAAGTTTATTTGTACCGGTCAACGTGTGCACTTTGCTACATTGCTCACCTTTTCTACTTCGAATACGCGGTCTCCTTGAAGGCCGTTCGTAGTTAATATCGAGCCATCAGCTTACGGAAAAATCGCAGGACCAAGGTGCATTCCACATTACTCGAAGTGGGCGTAAACAGTAAATCCGCGAACACACTAAACTCGCGCAAGTAAAGAGCTTCCGAAAGGCGGGCACAAACAAAACTTCCTATTTAAGCAGATGATCCGACCGAGAAGGAATAAACCCCCAACTCTTCCCTGCGACTGACCAAAGAGAAGACTCCTCTGGATCACCTGGTTGTAACCGAGTTGTTTAAGGAGTACTACTTGGCAGTTTAAAACATTACATCGTCGGCTTTGCACCCAAATCCATCACTGCGGAGTTTGCGGCAACCACTCCTTACCACTGTGTTTTTTCTACTGGGCGTTGAAGACATTTTAGAGAGTGCTAGTTCAGACAGCACAGTGCACTGACAAGATCCACCCCGGGATCCCCGAAGAAGCAAATGCTAGTCGGGCGAAATTTCTTCAGGAGCTACCTAAACGAATACTGCGGACTTGCACTTTCCTAGTGCACGGGAAGAAGCCACTGTCATCTTTACCTTCAAACTGGGCGACCGCCACTCCTTCGTTGGTTATCGGCCAATCAACCTTACTAGCAGTCCGCACAGGATAATAAAGCCTTTATTAAAGTGCGTCATTCTTGGGTACTTCTTGTTAGGCACTTTTTATCTTCCACTTAGCGGACGCGGATCTCCGCGGACAATCTCTTGGAGGCCGAAGACGAGAGCTTGATCTCTGACGCCACCTTTCTTGGTTTTACCAAGGCTTTCCTACACAGTTTCCTTGGACACAAGTTGGAGGTCTGTGGTGTTCAAGCAGAGTTTCCTCGGTGGATTACCTCTTTTCTGGCTAACAACACTTTCAGAGTTGGAACCGGATCAAACCTTTTGTCTCCCTCTGCGACTTCTGTGAAGGTGCCTAGGCGGTCAGATTTTGGCCCCCATTTTGTTTCTCATTTACATCAAGGACCTTCCGGACAATATATCTGACAACGTTCTTTCGTGCGTCCATGACTTAAAACTCTGGAATGGCAACGGCCCCATTGCACTACAGATTGTTTCTGATGCGATCTAACGCTGGTCAGACGATTGCAGCCTTTCCCCAAATGACAATAAGTTTGTACACATGTCGTTCGGTGACGATCCCGGACATGCCTTCGTGATTCATGGTGCGACCAACGCACCAGATATCACGAAAGTCGTTCTACAGAAGGGTCTGGGGATCCGGCTGTCGTCCAACACTTCCTTTGCGTATCACCACGACACGGTGGCTTGAAAGGGATCTGCCGCTCTTAGAACGATTAAACACACTTTCACCCACCTAGGTGTGGAAGCGTCCCAAACGCTCAGTGGGGTCTATACACAACCGCTACTGGGGCTTGCTAGCCGGGTCATGCGTAACAACCTGAAGAAAGAAATGTTCGCCTTGAAGCGTGTCCATTGTACGGTTACCCAACTAGTCACGGGCTTAAGGGATGCCGCGTACGAGTCTCTCCTCGAAATTCTTGACCTGTATCTACCTGAATTTTGGCGACTGCGCGGTGGTTTCTTGAGTAGGTCCGAGGAGTGTCGAGTGGAACGGTTTTTCGCCGTGGCAAATGGTGGCGGCCGATGAGGATATTATAGAAAACATCACAGGCTTCATCACCGGGCGTTCTTCAGGCAACAGTCCCCTTCCTGTAGTATTATCGACCAGTTGAATGGTCTCCCTTCCAGGGCTGTTAGCTGCACTTCTATATATCGCACTAAGGCGTTTCTAGGCCCTTAGTTTTTGAACCAGATTAGCGGTTTTAATGTGTTTTTCGTATTCACTGTAATTTCTGGAAACTGCACTACACCTCGTTTTCGGTGTTTGCTTTTTAGGTCAATATACGCCTGCTGGACGCCAAACAAAACACACCGACTGGATCTGGGTACTTTTGGTCCCCTACCTGGAACCAGTGTATTACCTGCTGAAATTTCTGAAAAGCATTTAACTCTGCCTGTCTTATACAGTCTGTACCATTAATAATGAGAATCTAACAACCAGAATGCCACGGTGTTTGATATTATACCCATATTGTTCGCCCATCTAATTGACTGTTTCAATCACCACTCAGACTCTGTCAGTTACGTTGTTTCGGACATTCACTGAAACGTACATGATGTGTGGTATATTGGTTAAGCCATTTCTGAGGCCGTGAACATGAGACAACTTGGTAATGGTCATTTGACACAGTATTGTCTGCCAACATCATACAAATAAGTAGCATTTTTCTGGTGCTAGTCAGGTTCTAGCATCACGACCGCCTTTTAAGTACTTTTTACTGTCTTTTGAGAGCCGCAACTGAACCTTTTGAAGAAACTTAAAAGTGGTCATTTTATTGCTCAGCCGTTACATCACTAAAAACCCTTAGTTACTTCCTGATAATCTATTGGAACATACCAATATATAACTTCTAAACCACATTCTGACGTATCCTCATATTCCAAACATTTAAAAATGAGTTCCAGCAACAGAAGCTTATAGACGAAACGTAAAATCTGCATAGTTTCAGAGCAACCTGCGGACAATCGGTAAACCTTTTCATTGACGACGTTTCATTCCGAACTCAAAAGCCACTTTAGGCCTGATGAGTCGATTGCAAATTTCGTTAAACTTGAGGCAGGCCAGACGATCATACAGCTATATGTCTTCCCCTAGCACGCTCTACTTGGAAAGATTCGACTTTTGACGATTTCTCAATTGAACAGTCGAAGTCTCATAGTGACGATACGGTTTATATCTGATCCGCAGCAGAATTCGGTGATCGCGGATGCCACTGACACGCTTTGTAATCAAGTGAATCCGCTATTCCACAAGCCGGTCCCAATGTGGATCTTCGTGGGCCCTCTCTAATTTTTACGATCAGGGGTTTAAGAATGTCATTATTTCAGGGACACCGAATTTTGAAGGCCCGATGAGTCGTCTAGTATGCTCCAGGTTTGACCAGACAAACTAGTTCATCCGATGTCCTTCCAATGTAAAGCACATGAGTGTGCGCCATTTTCTGAACCGTGCTTGAAATAGATGAATGGCCGGATGAGGCAACAATCTTAACAAATTAAGATTGTGATAATCTATCCACTTTTCTCAAAAACAACTGGTGCTTTGACCGGCCGACTGTACGGATCGTCTGGATTTCGTTCATGCCTGGCTGTTTATGTGTACCCAGTCCGCTGTAATTAACACTTCAAACCAGCCATTAACCAGTGTCCATACAAACTCGAACAATGATCTGTTATCCTCTACTTTACTTGGTTGCTCATATCTACCCTGCTCCTACTGTCACCAACTTTGTAACTGATTCATCTGTCTGAGGAGGTGTCTGTGTCAGGAATTGAAGTTTACCAACTAGACAAATTAACGAGTTTTCCCAAGCTGTTCTGAAATTATGCACACCCAATCGGTCTGGAGCGCAGTTAGACCAGCAAAGTTAACGCCTTCGAGGGCGAATCGAATAATCACTAGATCATCCTGTTCTTTTATCCCTCTGAACAGTTTGCTCTTACTTTTTGTACGCAACGTTGCACCTTTTCCTTGGCAACGGCTCGCGATATTCTGGCGTAATTGTGTCACTGCAGATTCTGCAATGTACTATGATCATTTTCGCAACTAGTAATCCACCAGTGATTTCCGACGTAGAAGGTGCGCCCATAAAAGAAAAACGGTTATTCGTTCTTCAGCAGATGATGCTTCTGGTCATGTTGGATCTCATAACATTATCAATGCAGCCGCCTGCAAACCTACCGTCCAATTTTTCAAGGTATGTCAATCGGGGTGTGTTGGCATATAAGCAAACCTAATTACCGGCCTTGCATGGGCTTCGAACTTCATGTAAAACTACCAAACCTCCGTCATTGATTACGCTGGTGAACGGACAGAAAGATCTGTTGATGTCTGAATATTTCGGATTTGAGCCGCATGGCATGGAATTCGTCAAGTATGCGGGCGTTCTACGAAGTTATATCGCCCATTCATGACGTTTTCTGCTACGTTGGCGTGGCGGTCAGTCTCGTGCGCTGTTTCGATCAGGCGGGCTGTACTTTCTCCGACCTCGGTCGTTGCAAGTTCAACCACGTCAGATCGACCAGAGGGGAGCTGCCAGACAAAAGGCAGATGCGTCCGTTGTGTCTGGGGTGAGTGTGTTGTGTGTTGGTTCTGTTTGGTATTTTCTTTTTTGCTTGATCCGATCATCTGTTCTTGCGT
>LUCH01009429.1:0-10790 GCA_013368495.1 Paragonimus heterotremus | reverse complement strand
GACACTTGATGATTTACAGCCGGAGCCCTGCCTGCCGTCAGTCCATAATCGTCGCTTACATGTATGGACCCGCTTCATTTTTAAACTGGCAACTGACAATGCTTTGCTTTTGAAAGCATTCCAATCAAACACAGATTTCTGGACCATTTAGCAGAGGTTTTATCAACTTTCTTCTGGATCGTTAATCGGCTTGTCAGTCTGAATTGAAAACATGTTCTACTTCTGAGCCCGATGTCAACCAAAATACAAGCAAACTCTCCTAGTGGATCTCTCACATTACTGTGTGGGGGACTAGCCTTCTACAAAGGCATACACGCAAATAGTCAGTCAGTCAGTCACTGAATAGTTCACTATAGGCACTCCCGATCTAGATGGAACAGGAGCACCATGGAGACAAGACGCGGACACCAAAAGTGTATTGCTGAATCGAATCAATTCAAAAAAGCGGTACTCATTTTGTACAGAGACAAGTGATGTAGACTGTATACAAAAATAAAACGAAATATGAAAATATGTGCAATACCTTATGGAACTCCCTCTAGAGCGTTAGAATCATGACAACGCTCGATAGAAATGAGGAAATGTTAAGCACAATACTGTTTGAAAAATGTTGGCCATCTGACCGTTCGGCCTGAGCGAGTGCGTGGAAGATCAACAGGGGTTTCCGGGTTTTTATTGAAAGGGTACTTGCTGTTCGTTACACATGGACTGGGTAGACTACGAGTCACTAGGAATATGATCGACCTCAAAAGTGATGGGAAGATCTGGGTGGGGTTCAACGTCGGTAATTTTAAGTCTATCAATGCTCACAGTATAGTGGGATCCATTACGATTGATCGCAAAAACTTGGGGAATCGCCTTATCACACGGAGTATGGCTTTTGACGAGGGATCTTAACGACGTTGTCACGAACGAAAACAATTCACAAAAGTCCAGATGGGAGTGTTTTTGTTATTCTTCGGTGGGCTCGGCCCGGACATTCGCCATGAATGACTTCAACATTTGCACGAAGGTGGTAGCATCAAAAATAATTTGGCCGGCGTACGACTTGTTAAACAGTTCAACAGGGAAGTGAAGTGTCCTGCAGTAAACTAATTCTGCGGTCGTGCAACCAATGTCTTCTTTAACAATCGATGGAATTCCAAGCATGACAAAGGGTAGTTGGTCGATTCAACGCAGGGTGTCTAGTTGGGCTTTTAAAGCGGCCTCCAGATGACGTTGAAAGCTCAAGACCAGATAATTTGCTGCCGGATGGTATGCAGTGGTTTTGACCTGGTCAAATCCGAGTAACCGGTTGTAGTCTCTGAACAGCGCTGGTTGGAATTGTGTTCCTCTCTCGGTGGTTACAGTAGTTGGAACACCATAGATTCAGACCCAACCGGCCAAGAACGTTCGGGCAACGGTTTCGGTATTTGTGTTGGGGACAATTTTGTCGATGGTCATCTGGTGAGAAGGTCGACGCATGTCAAAACGTACCGATGACCTTTTGAATACAATATCAGCCGATACGAAATACTGAAATCCTCCCACCGTCCTAAAAATCGGCCCGTTCATCTCCTCGTGACATAACGTCAATAGGACAAATACAAAATGAATTTTTGACCAATCGGGAATTATCTACATATGAACGAATTCACGTACAAACTAACAGCAAGGCAACCCGGTAACGAAAATGTTGCCTAAGGGATGGTATATATTGGTTCCCAATGGTCCTGACATCAAAGTGATTAACTGAAGCCGCGTCAGCGCTTCACGTGGAGGCCACCATGACAGCCTAGTGTGGCCATACAATCTTGTCGTTGCTTGGTTTCCCACTTTCGCGTCAAACCATTCTTTTTTAAACAATATCCAACGTCTCGGTTTGTAACTGGTCGGTTCACGTCATGCCACGAGAAGGTGAACTGACGAGTTTGTTACGAGTGAGTAATTTAGCGTTCCATCCGATGGAGCCAAGCCGTAAACCCCAGGGTTCTGAATGTATTGTCACATGTTACGTCAGAAGACCGAGGCACGTCTCAAAGACAAAACACATGAGTTCGATCAACAACACTACCACAACAAGAATAGTTGCATGTGTTTCTGTTAGCCTCTAATGTAACGAGAGTTATTCTGAATTTGAATCGGCGTTTGAACTTAGCGTGTGTGCGATGACTGCCCGAGGAATCAGCTACAAGTCTCTATAGTTAGCATGCGGATAAATGAACATAACTGTTTCGCGAAATCAAGTGCACACACAGAATCGTTTTTTATGAACTAAACGTCATGTTTGACAACCTCAGCAATGGAAGCACCTTCGTTTCAGTGGCGAGGAACGAGTTAATCTGCACGTGCCTGAGATAGGAAGGAGTTGGCGGCGTGATCAGCAGAAGGGGAATTGTGCTTCAGGCGACCTACTAACGATAGACGGAAGCTAACTGCCTTGTTTGTAGTCTTCAAGTTGAATGAGGTTGATATTTTACTTGGTGACCTTTCCTAAGTTTGGACCCTCGAGCACTCACTCCTGTTCCCCGTAGGACATGGAACTACGCTTTTCTTGACGAGACGACCCTCAGATTCAGATGTACACCAAGAGGTTGTGGCTACTTCCTTTGGGGATTATGATGTGAACTGATCGACTTCCAATCCCGATTTAATACTTATAGAGAATCTGCCAGGTTTATTATAATGCCAACTATACAAAGACATGAAGTCTGAATCGACCGTTGCGCTAAAGCGGATATGAACAGTTTGAGCATCAACCCCTCTGGTTCTCCCACCTGAAGTGTTTTCAGTGGATATATCGATTTGCAGAAACAACATGATAAAGACAAGTCGCTACGGTGTTTTCAGATTCACATCATATATGGTGATTGTATGGAACTGTCTCAGTTAATATTTATATTTTTGCAAATAAATCTTCTTTCTCAAGGTCTCTTTAAGCAAAATTCGACCTACCGGTTTGTAGTGTGATCCTCTCGGCTGTTTTGGGAAAAGCTGGTTATCGTCAATGCGATGATAAGAAATACATCGCTAAAAGTCAACATGGCTACATAACTTTGTTGCGGAGTATATATCATTTCATCTTACAGTTCACTATTGTTAAAATTTCATTCTTTTGAACTGTTAGAATATGTTCTTCTGATTCCTCGTTTAACTGCTATAGGGATTTTGACAACGCCACTCACAGTGACAGCGTAGGCCAGGATGTCCACTTCAAGGTCAAGCCAGTCGCTATCAAACAGCAGCACTGTTTCCTGGCGGTCGGTGGGGCGATTGAACTTTACAGTCAGTATCTTTTTCGTGGTGGCCCACTCTAGGCTTGCTTTACCTTCAGAAGTATCTGTGCTTTGTTATTTTGGGACATCAACGGGGTTGTCGGCTTCGTTCGATCAGTCTTGAAACCAACTATTTCGGCCAGGTATTTGAACTGCCCGATTGTCCATTTCACTGATGAATGTTGTCAGAGAAACATCATCTTCAATCTTGGTCAGCCGTTGTGAGTCAACAGTCAGTGTAGCCTAAACAATGTTTGTTAATATAATCATAACAGATGACGTATGCTTTCATTGTACAATAAACACAAGCGCCGAATCTTTATACTAACGGCTTCGCAGAGAGGCATGTGGTACTTGTAACTTCGTGCCTGAGAAACAACATGTTTCACCCAAAGTTTTGACCCGTAATTATACCGTTTATTACTTCCACAAATCAGTGTGCACTCATAAGTGGCATATTCAGATGGTACATCTTCATCACTAAAAGACAAGGCCGTCTATGATTGGCTATCTGAGAGGATGAACCATATAGTAAGATTTCAGTGTTATTTTTAGTCTTCATGATTGCAATTGGTGTGACCTGCAACACGCGTTAGATGGTATGCATGTTGATCCGCATTTTCCGACAGAAATTAGAAAGGAGGATTATGCGTGAACAACAGAGAGACGATACTGATGCTTGGTAACTTGTCAAATACAGTATGCTATAGGTGGTGCATCTAGATGTTTTACGGAAGTGTGATCTAATGTCCTAGTTTATCTGACGCTAGGCACGTTTGAACTCCGGCTTTTACTGTCCCTCGTTCTGAATTGTCTTCAGCCGCCAGTATCATTTGATCACTGTCTGGCTTTCCTGGTGCCCGTTGAGTGGCATAAAAGTTCGAAAGCCTCTACATTTACAGACACGTGCCTTTAGCTGTTATTAATACATCCTTACGGAAGATACTCACAACTGGACTCAGGTGATATCATTGAAACCAAAGAAAATTGATGTCGACTACATCTACCAAAAAACAACGGGTTATTCAGTTTTTCCGCAAAAACGAAAATAAAATGGTTGCATGATTAGCGGCACTATATTTTAAAGACTGTCAGAATAAAACTGACAGTTATTTCATAGTGTCAAAAAGCACTTGACTTCAAGTCTAGAGAAGGTCCAATGAACAGATCTTGCAGTGGGTAGCAAGAAAGGTAGACACAACACAAAAAGATACAAACTAGGAATCCAAACGTGTTCAGAGGCCAATAAACGACGACATTGTACCATGTGAACACCAGATACACAACTACGCTTGCTGCAATAATACCTGGACTAGCCACTTCAAAATAACGTGGAAGAACCACTAAATGATAAACCACTTTTGAACACTTGCCAGAGGTGTTGCATTGAAGCAGGTGGTCTCTGTGTAAACTATCAATTATACGATATATATGTTATATACCAATAATAGTCGAGATCCTTAATATAGGGTTGTTAATTGTAATACATATTGTCACTGAGCAGACATTCTCTTGATAACCAGCTAAAAGCTGGTTTATTTCTCGAAGCTTTAACCTGGCATCTATTTGAGGCCCTGGATCAAAAAGCCAACATCAACAGAAACAAGTGGTTGCAGAATTTTACTCATAAGTATAGAAGAAAGACCGAAATTGAAGCTGATACACTTCCAACACCATACTGTTTAAAAGAAATGCAAGCCAAATCGTTCAAGTCTCATCAAAACAACAAGGCACGCTTCATCTTTCTGAACGGTGACCTCGGCCTTCAATCGTTACAATTTTGAGCTAATGTTCATAATCCGAAGTCCCTAAAGCGAAGTCATTTAGCTCAATGAGTGAGAAAGCATCGTCCTCTTCGATGTTGGTATCGGAATGGTCTCGATCGTCAGCAGTTTCTCGGGCAATGGTTGGACCCCATCCTGACCGACTTGTGACCGAGTAGCACTACCATTCGTTTCTCCAGTTGAGACTTTGGACTGGGGATGCGTAGGGCGGCTTGTTCAATGTTCCGCAACACAGCTGGAACGTGTCCGGTATGCTCCGTCTCATTCGCGCTGTTGATGACGATATCGTTTCCGTAGACAACAGTATTGTTCAGTCCTTCCAGCATCTCCAACATCAGTCGTCTGAAAGTGAAAGGGGCACCTGACAGTCCGAAAGGCATACGTTTGAAGCGACATTGTTTTTTCACACTGTGAACACCGTTTTTTCTCGGCCCGATTGCTTGGTTGGAACCTGCCAATATCCAGACCGCAGGTCTAGCACTGTAAATATCTTGGCGTTCCGTAGCTTGTCGAAAATTTCTGCCACGGCTGGGACTAATACCACTTTACTGACTGTGATCTCATTGAGTCTTCTGAAGTCGTCACAAAACCGAAATTTCCCAATGGGCTTCCTCACCAACAGAACAGGAGAATTGAACGGGCTATCAGCCTCCTCAGTGATTTCGTTTTCCAGCATTTCCTCCAATTTCCGCTCGATTTTCGTCTGCAGATGAATCGGAGTCCTTCAGGGCCCGAATGGTTGAAATTGGTCTGGCTTGATGTCACAGTAGCCATATGGGTCCTGGTCCGTGGTGAACAGCTTTCTGAATTTGCATATCACTTCATTCCGCAACCGACTGCGGCAGGCTGGTATTACTCCGGGTGTGTTCGCTTCAATGTGTCCAAGCTGAGGTTTGCGTTTTTTCGCTAATGGAACCATTTCATATTTCGTCACGAGTTTACCGTGCTTCAAATCAATCACAGCCTCAATGCAGTCAAGAAAATCCGCTCCCAACATAGTCTGACGTGCGTCGGGGGAAATGACGAACGGTTGATTGAATAAGTTGCCATCGATTCTGACATCATACTCCGCCACGCTAGTGCAAACCCATCTACTGTTCGAACGACCATCGCACACGGCTGAACTGTTTCTTTCGGCATCGGCCTAATCAATGAAATCGCAGCCCCAGTGTCAATGAAACAGCACTCCGAGCTACCATTGATTTCTATCCTCGCCTGAACTGCTGTCTTATCAACCGCCTCTATTACCGGATCACTCTTCACAGACAAAAAGCAATCAACAAAACGTTTATTTACATGAAACCTTTTCTAGCCCTGCGAGCAAAATCTTCGCTAGTATCCACGTCTTCCGCATCGATAGCAGACGTCGCCACGGTTCTGTTCCCTCCTCATTTTCAAAGTCGCCACTTCTTGATGCAACTTTTCTACTACGATTCGCAGATCATTTACCCCATTTGGTTCACTCGTCTTCAACTCACCGACTGTCGGGAAGTTTTTTATCAGCTGTTGTCGAACCGCATCAGCCAGCTTTTCCAACGTCATCGGATGTGCAATGAGAGCCACCCTGATCTGATCCCACACTGTTGGTGGCGTTCCGTCCAAGAACTGCTCTGTCAGCATGCGTTGTTCTGAATCCTGGTCTAAATGTGGCAAGGCTGTTGATAACGCTGCTCGCAATGACACGACACACACAAGAGCGTCATCTCCTTGTTCAAGCCGGGCGCCCTTGAACTGCCGCATTGCCTTCTGGCAATCGGCTGGATTGCCGAACCAGGCGATCAGCGCCTCCTTCGCGGCAGCCCACTCCAGTTTCGTGGGGCTTCTCCGTGCCGCCTCCAGAACTGACTTCGCCCTGTCCTTGAGTAGCATCCACAAGACCGCCAGCTTCGCCCGGTCGGTCTTGACCCTGATCGTCTCCGCCACGTCCCCGAAGTCCTCCAGGAAGCTCCGGACGTCTCCATCGTCGAACGGCTGCGGCCACAGAATCTTCATCCTCCAATCCCGGGTCGCAACACAAATTGTCGTGATCCGAGAACGCGGATGGCACGAAGTTTGTTTGTTCAACAAATATATACATAGGTTAAACGTTTAAACAAGACCAGAAACAAAACCACTCATTTGCACGCGACATTCTGCCTCAGACCGTCTCGGTTGCCGCAGACGTCAATGCCCAGTTCCTTTAAGTAACTAGGACTGTTTTGGGTAATGCTGCACTGCGATGTTTCTTCCTGCATTTTTTTCCTGCGGTTTGTTCGATGTCAAAATGTATGCTCTGGTCCTACTACTGAATAGCAATGGTATGAATAGTATGTTACGATCGTTCATCCTCACTACGATAGTATCAGTTGACCGAGTTATAAGATACAATCGTCCATCATATGTTTGTTGTGATGCATCATTTCCTATTCAACGGCCATGTTCCGTTTGTTAGTTGTGTGGACAGTGGCACTTCGTTCGATTTTGCCCATATCGCAGACACTTGTATCGACGGTGTAATCGTATGGGTCACAAGGAATCACACTGCAGACAAGCAACCCAAGGCTTCTGCGTACGTAGCCGGTCTAATGTGGTGTTTGATACAACAAGTGATATTGTTCACCGACGGATGTATGACTCTTCACATTCAAAATCACCAAGTTACGTTAGAGATATATACTGCCTCGGATATCTTAATCATTTCTCGTTTAACATGGATTAACCTTGGAAGACCACCGTACAAGCCAACACACAGAATAGCCAAGAACGCTAGTGGTCACCAGACTCCTCTTCTTCGTGTGCTCACGTGTACTTTCTATTTCCGTTATAAATGTGACTCTGGCATTTGCTACATATCTCTTAACAACCACCTAAATCTTTTGGGTATAGACTGGATAGAAAAACTTGATCTTGGAATGTATCGTTTAACTCCGTTTGTGACGTACATAACGTTATTTATTTATCGACATTTTGTGGCATAGCTACAATCTCCAGTAAACTGTATAGTGATTCCGTGCAACAGTTACCAGATAAGTTTCCCGAAAATTTTACGAATAATTCAGGCCGATGCACAAAGGTTGGAGCCCAACTGTTCACCGAACCAGGAAGCAGGCCGGTGTTTTGTCCTAAGCGTCCTATGCCATACTCAACAACAGCAGCGTTGGAGGCTGAATTAGACTGTCTAGAAACCATAGAAGTGTTGGCAAGGGTGAACTACTTCTCTTGGGCCACCCCAGTTGTAACAGTATAAAGAGCAAACGGCTCCATTCGACTTTGTGGTGACTTCTCAACGGGTCTGAACAAGACTTTGCAGACACATCATAACCCTCTTCGTGTGCCAGAAGACCTATTTACTCGACCCAATGGCGGCAAGATATTCTCTAAGATCGATTTCTCTTACGCATACCTCCAAGTTGAGGTGGTAGATAGTTGAAAAGACCTACTAACAATAAGCACACATCGAGGACTGTACCGTTACAATAGACTTCCATTCGGTGTAAAATGTGCTGCAGCGGTATTCCAGCAAATTATGGATACTATAATTAGTGGTTTGCCCTTCGCTGCTTCTTACATGGACGACATCATCACTGTAAGCCCCTCACCAGATGAGGACAAAATGCATTTAGAACAAGTCTTTAATCGTGTACGTGAGTACGGATTCACCTTACGGAAACAAAAATGTGAGTTCTTCTTGCCTCAAATCAAATATCTGGGATTCATCGTCGATTGCAATTGTCAGCGTCCAGACCCTGCTAAAGTTTCTGCAATCAAAGATCACTCTTATCCAACTAATCAAGTGCAGTTACAGTTGTTCTTGGGTCTTGTGAACTATTATAACAGTTTCCTGCCCAATATGTATTAACTAGGGTCACCTTCAAACAATCTGTTACGCAAGGACACCAAATGGGTTTGGTCTCACGAGTGTCAATCTGTGTTTGATGGCCTCAAGCGAATCTTGTCTTCTGACCTATTATTGACACACTATGATCCTAATTTCCCTATTATTGTGGCTGCTGACGCTTCTGACTATGGCGTTTGGGCTGTGATTTTGTACCAGTTCCCTGACGGTCACCAAATGACAAACGGCCATGCTTCGCGAACATTGTTACCTGCGGAGAGAAAATATAGTCAGATAGAAAAGAAGGTCTGGCTCTAATATTCACTGTCAAGATTTCACAAGATGTTGCATGGTCGCCGGTTTACAATGTGCACGGATCATGAGCCCCTGTTATCCATACTCGCCCACCAAAAGGTCACTAATATATACATTGTTTCCCAGAGCGTCAAGAATATGCTCCCAGGATAGATTACAAGCCGAACGAACTGTTGTATGAGACGCTTCTTGCAAACAATTTCCCACAGCGTTTCATTTGGAAATGTATCAAATTTACTCTTTCAAAAAATGCAACTCTGTTATTCCTTAAAAACTGTATACATCAAACTGTCCTTCAAAGGTGATATTTTGATAAACACTTTTGGAAAGATGATTACTATCGTGTTAAATCATGTGTATAATGTAGCAAAGTTTATCCTGCTCTTATAGGCCACTACGTTATCTCTACCCCCGTTCAAAAAGCAAACCCCATGTTTTCTACCAGCCATCGTATCCATCAGTTTTCCTGCAGTTGCGGAAACACATACATTGGAAGAACAGATACGCTGCTTGAAACTAGGGCCAAGGAGTTCATCTTAAACTGGTTCATAGTTGCACTGTCTAACCCACCAATGAGTGACACTCAGCGAGGACGGAACGCCGCTTCATTCATTTCAAGGCACTTATCGACTACAGGTCACAGTGTCAATATCACATCTTCGTATAATATCTTGGCAAATATTCACATCCCACAGATTCTCAGGTATATTGAGGCACTGCTGGTCAGCCGTTGACAGCCGGTCCTATGCGCAAAAGAACCACTGACTCTCAATCATTGTTTACCATGAGTTTAGCTGTGAGTACCAGTTACGATCCAGTCCTATTTGTACTTTTGATCGTTTTGTTTCCATGCAAGTCGTACGTTCAGGACTAACGAGAGTGTGCAAAATGAATCCATATCGTAATTTCTGTCCTATCACCATACTACTAGATAGTACTGTCAATAATACACAGTAGCTGTTTAGTTAACCGCAATCGATAACCTCCCGATCATGGACTTCTCAGTCGCATTAAAGTCACGGACATCACGAACCAATTGAGTGATGTAACATATAGTTTGAATCAAAGTTCGGCGGTTTACATTACTTCGAATTGAACACCACCCACCTTCGATCACGGTTCTTGCATTCCGATAAGATTTTCGGCCAGCCCACTTCGTTAGCAAGCACTATACCTTTATCCATACTGGTTTCTCTTTTAGGCATAAGAATGTATTTTTCGTGTAAAAGTTTTTCGTTTTAATGCAGTAGAGTTTCTCCATTGTATTTTCCAGCTGTGGAATTGGCTTATGATTGATCTAGTGGACTCATATTTTGTGGCCTTTTTGATTGCGACTGCACGCACTGGCTGCTGGGCTAGGACAATGTCCGAGGGAACCCTTGAGTTGTGAAGGCCGTCGTGTGGTCCAATCATTAGCTTGTGCTCTCTGTCCCCACTGGGCTGACCTTATGTGTGACCTTTTGTATGCAACAGAAGCAAGACTCATGAAGTTCATGTATTATCCCGTCTGTGTTAGTTTAGGATACATTGAACGCTCGATAGATCCTTCCGAACAGCGACTAAAAAGTATGTCCAAGAAGGGCAAACTGTTATCACCTTCTTACTCCACTGTGACCGACAGGT
>LUCH01009427.1:0-10912 GCA_013368495.1 Paragonimus heterotremus | reverse complement strand
CCTCGAAATGCAAAGTGCTTCTGCAAGATTGCTGTGATTACGTTGATTTAGTGTTAGATAATGAAGTCATGGAAGTTGTTGGCCGATTTGTATATTTGGGAAGTTGCATCAGCGGCGGCGGAGGTGTAGGGAATGAAATAGAGGCGCGTATTTCTAAGGCCAGGGCGGTGTTTAGTAATCTAAGACACCTATGGCGACAGAGAGGTATCTCTCTGAAGCTTAAGGGTCGCGTATATCAGACAACAGTGAGGGCTGTATCACTTTACGGCAGAGAAACATGGCCCCACAGAGTAGAAGACGTGAACCGTCTTCAGGTGTTTGACCACCGATGTTTGCATTCAATCGCTCGTATCGGGTGGCATCAACGACTGAGCAACGAGGAGATTAGGAATCGGGTGTTTGGCACTGATTGTCAAGCGAGTTCTTTTATTCAGTCACTACATTTGCACAGACTTAGATGGTTAGGCCATATACTAAGGATACCAGCTAGTCGTTTGCTACACCGAGCACTGTCTGGCAACGCTGCGGCCGATTGGCGCAAGGTGTGAGGTGGACAGATGATAATCTGGCTTAGACAAATGAAATCGTTCACGAGGAGGTTGGGCACTGTAGATCGGGTTCGTCTCCCTGGCTGGAGCCCTCGCGACTCACAGAGTCGATGGCTTGAAACTTTAGGTGAGATGGCAGCTAACCGAGCTCAATGGTGTGAATGTTGTCGTTGTTTGGTCGAGTTGTCTGTGAAGTGAGTGCACTTAATGACGCGGGGCAGTGCAAGCCGTGAGGAAGCTGTCTTGTTGATGACGCCTTACTTTCACTTACAGCTCGGTTGTTTGTTTGCAAGGTGTAGACGCCTTGATATTGTATGTTTGAATGTAGACGTAGTTATTTTTAGTGATTAGGTCCTCTCCCCTTTCTCTTTTTTCTTCTCTCTTCCTAAACAGGGTTTGTTTCTTCTTCTTCATGGTTGTGTGGCAGTTAAGCATCAGTGTGAACCACTGATGTATTGCTGTCTATGACGATGATGGGTCCTCTTCCATCAGTAACCCACAATCGTTACCTATTGACAAGTATTGATGGATATTCTCGATTCCTCTTTGATTTTGCATGTCCCGACCAGACTGGCGAGACCGTCATTAAATGTTTTTGTCAGTTGTTCTTGTTGTTTGGCACTCCGGTCTATAATCATTCTGATTATGGATCGCCATTCATGTCGACAAGTGGTCAACAGTTTCTTCACGAAAGAAAAGTCGCAACAGGCAGACCAACACCATACAACCACAGGGTAACAACCAAATGGAGCGTTTGAACTGAACGCTCTGGAAAACCGTGTTGCTCGCCTCGAACTCTTCTAACTTGGTAATCAATCAATTGGAATTCGTTCTTCTCGATGCACTACACTCCATCAGATGACTCCAGTGTACTGCAACCAATGCTACGCCACATAAACTATTACTCCTCTATAACCGGGAATCGACCTCCGGAACAACCCTCCCGATGTGGTTTAGTCAACCTGGACTAGTGTTGTCTAAAAAGAATGTCAGACAAGCTAATTACGATCCACTCGTCGAACACATTGACCTACCCTAGTGTAACTCAAAGTACGCGTACATTCGCTTCCCTAATGGCAGGGAGGAAGTAGTTTCTGTTCACCAACCGACCCCCAAAGGAGTCATGCACGAGACGCCCTTGCAAGGAGCATTGACAACTTCGATCGAAGAAACTACATCTGTACCCTCTAATCGCGTCCTTGACATACACAATACTGAACCATCTGCTGATCCCCCCAATAACGATCACTCGTGTAATCTCAAAAAGTTAATAAGGTAACGACTCGTTCATCTATACAATCTGAGGAATAGGGACGCATAGACCTATTGCATATTGACGCTCACTATCGAGTTTTGTATCATTGACTGGTGTGTTCATGCTCAGTCATACCCCTGTGACTCACAATTTGTCTTCTGCTCACATTCGTTGGTAGGGGAGAAGGTTATGATATTTTGTGGTAGTTGTTTCATCCTTGAGTTGGTAATCTATTTACGTTTTCCGTTTCAGCTGTCATAAGTCAATTGTTAGACGAAGAAAGCCTATCATTCGGGCTTCTTACCCTTCTGCTCCTGACGCGAGATCGTTGGTTTGCGTCACCGAATCTGATTGTTCACAACACCTATCATACTTTGACCTCACGTTTTATTTGAAATTCAACATGCAGTCTCCGGAAATATTTCGCGTTAGAGGTTTCGTTATCAAATCGATGAGTATGTCAATAACTGTGAGTTCTGTCGTGCCCGAATATTGACAAATCAATCAACCACCATTCCTCAATGGCCAAGAGTAATCAAACTGAGAGTGTACTGTCACCAGTTGAGGTAAAGCACTGGTCATCTCTTAGCGTTCACTAGTTTCTCACGGGGTAGTAAGTAGAAAACTTGTGTGATATCTCGCTTCAAGGTATTCCGGTAGCAATCGGTAGCATAAGTTGTGTGGCTTCACGGCAGATTCAACCTCGATGTGACAATCAGATTGTGGTCCATCGGTTTCGGTCACATGAATTGTTGAAAGGGTGAGAGTATGTAAAGTGTAATGACTGTGGAAACGGTAAACAGCAGTCGATTACCTAAAAGAGACTGCATCAATTTGTATGCATCCGTGAGATGGTAAAAAGAAGGACTGTAGAGAAGGAGGGAAGAAACGAATGAGACGGAAAGAACAGAAAAAATGGGAAATAACAACACTGAAGGGACGTATCTGCGAGTGCCCGATTGTTAATGACCATCTGGGGATAATCCGGTTGTCTGATTGTCTCTTGAGTGCAACAACTAATGTTGTGAAGATAATCACTGTCATTGGTGCATTCTACAGTGAACAGCAAGACCATACCATCTACATAGGAGGCTCCTACGTGGTATATAAATCTAGTACTTGTGGCCCCCCATTCACCTTATCAGCGATAGTGAAAAGGTTCCCGTTAGAGTGATCCGAAAAGTGTATAATCGTGTATGCTCATGTAAGGTAATCTCTCAAACGTCTGTAAACTAGGGAGAATATTGCTAGCTTCGAGAAACGGTCCTCATGCAACAAGGTGGGCAGACCCTCAACTCATTTGATAGCTCACCTCTAAATAACCACTAGTGCGCTTACGTTTCATTTTCAGCAAGACGCACATGACTAAATGCTGACTTCCAGTAGTGGCCTTACCAGGGTGCTATAGATGTGCGACTAGGCATCTTTCGAAAACCTCCTAAAAGTCCAACTGAACATTGTTAAACAGTTATTTGCTTTTTTTACCAGCCACACGACGTTAACATTAGGATAGAGGTCCTATGTTACTAGGATACCTTCATCGCGCTTCAGGTAGACAATGGCTAAGGCGGCGTGGTCAATTTGAGACGCCCTAGTATTGTGATGACTGTGCATAGTTTTCGACCTGAACGTGCTAAAAGGCCGCTGATTTTGCACGGGCCATGGGTAAAAGATATTCAGGTCTCTTTGAAAGCCTCTCGTCTCCGACATTACGCGAAATGCGTCGAAGCTCCGCATCCTCAACATACATAACAATAGTAGGGTTAACTGAGCTATTACTTGTTTTACACACCGTGAATACAGATGGACAGTCTACCTCGGAGAGAAAGTTACTTGATATTGCAAGTTCACTGACGTAGAACAAGACTGATAACAGACCCAGTATGAGGCTTGTGGTACGTCAGTTGCGACAATGAATGGCCTAGGTAGCTCATTGTAGGATTTAACTGGGTATGTGCGACAGAATAGGCAGCATTTGAGCCATAAACAAACTTCACTGTGTAACTCCAGGTTACTCCACTTATGCAACAGGATATTGCGAACGATTTCATAGAAAAGCTTCTGTTAAACCTAAGAATATAACTCCTGCCGAGGACGTTCTACGAGGGCTGCAACCGACGGGTCAGCCGTGCACGGGTAACTATTTCAGAAGCCGTGCTGCACTGATGCCAGAAGTGGTTTAATGTTTAGGTGAACCCTAACGAAATTGTCCAATGTGCTCTACGCTAACGTTGATACTCTTGGTAGTAGAGCAATCAGTACTAAGTTACTAGCGTTTATTCCACCCCTGTCTGTAGATGGAAGAGGTGATGCTATGCATCGAATAGGCTGGGATACTGACAGTTGCACATAAATGCCGGAAGGAACAAGCAAGCGGTTCCGCCCATTCATCTGTGTATTTTTCGAAAAATACAAGTGGGGGTATGTCGTAAAGACCAGATGACTTGTCAGTGTGTAACAGAAGTAGCATGGTGCGTCCCTCTCCCGGAGTGAGGCTGGGGGACAAATCTGACGGTTGATTAAGACTGAAAATCGTGGTGCGCGATTGTCTCAGCAATCGTGCGGGAGATAGAGACATATTAAGCAACTAACGTCTGTGCTTCCTTGGAATTAAAGGCAAAGGGTCATGCATGTTCCAAGACCTGCTTAATGGAGCCATGTGCTCGAGAAACCTCTTAGAACAGGTAGCGGTAGACTTTGTAAGTGGGAATTAGTAAGCGTACGGCTGTCGCACATTGGTTACAATATTTTTATGTTAGGTGCGAGACATTTTCCTTCAACAATAAACGCGTCTCAAACCGCCCGCTTCTTTTCCATTAACAGCCTGGTTGAGGGGTAGCCAGGACTTGTTGGCGAGGTGTAGATTGTGGAGGAACTAAGTATACCAGTGTTTAGATGTGATGGTCCAGATGTGCAGGGTTAAGACGTTCGTCCATCATGTTACGCTTACCAGACGGCAGCCAGTTGGTTTTGGATAGGTGTTCTCGTATCTCTCGAATGTTGGTTCGTCTGAAGTTGCGTAGAGTTGACAGTAGGATGCTAACATGACATAGCAGGTGGAGGCTGACTGTGACGTGATCGCTTGCTAATGACGCAAGGAGTTTGGCAATATCCACCATGTTAGATTAGGAGGTGAACACCATGTTCAATCGGGATGGTCTATGACGTTCGCTTTACCTTATGGGTTGATTAACGTGCTCTGTGAGTCCAACTTCCTGTATGCAATCGCAGAACGCAGCGACCGCTGTACTGGAGGCTAGCCCACTGGTAAGGGTTGTATGCCAGGGGCTGAAGTAAACCAGAACAATAGCGGGCTGCAGTTGCCTTGTTAACGACGCTGTGTATTTTTTCGTCCTATTCTGGGTCCACGGAGGTGTCATGATAAAAGACGCCAACAATAACGAATAATAAGTGAGATGAACCAGAGGTTATGAGCAAGGACTTGCCAAGTGACAGCAGGGCGGTCATTATTTAGGACTGTGCGTAATTCAGTACCAACGTAAACCGCTACTCCGCCCCTCCGTTGACCAGCCCATCATTGCGAAAGAGTGCAACCGGAAACACCTACCTATTAGCCAGATATACCAGGTGCTAGTTATGGCTCCATCATACCTACAATTTAGGCTTCTTTGAATAGACAAGCTGGGGGCGATTCCTACGGCAGTAGAGAAAGTATTATTGGAAGTAGGCTATCAGCAAAACATAGGTGTACCTGCGTGCCCTTTTCTGGGACAGTGGCTGCCTTCAAGTGGGCAACAGGTGCTTCCTGAACTACGCCGACCCTTTCAAGGTCCACCGTATCAGGTCTTTCGACTATACAGATGGTGGTGTTCTACTAAAAATCTCCAGAATCCTTATTATCTTGACCACACGTGCAGTAATAGGGTACACCAGGAACAGACTTTATACGCACATACTTTGATTCATCTGCATGAAGTCGGAGTTCACGTAGGAAGCTGTATGTCAACGTATACCACCTCTGCGGTATAGTGGATAACAGCTCTTTTGTAAGGAGTGTGAGTCTCAATGCCCTAAGGTCTGAGATGGAGTCGAAGTGTGATGAGCGCGGGAAGCGCTGAATAGACGACGCTCTGCATTCGTCTACATTCAGTCATAGTTTGACATGAATGAATGTCTACTGGTTAGTGATTGTGGACAAGCATAACGTCCGCATCTGTCAACTCCCCTACGCTGTGCATAAACAAACCACATATTCGGTCGTACTGGAAACATCTACAGTCAGAAAATACCGTTCGTCGGGCCACCACGACCGCCCAAGGAAAGCCAGATATCAGCTGTAAGAAATCCGCACCAAATTTAGTACAACTAAAGTCAAACAGTTTGGCCGTCGTGTTCAACATGTTATTGATATATGGATTGAGAATAACACAACGTTATTAGCAAGTTGTCTCAACCACAACGGGTGGTCTTCCTCAGGAGTGTTGTCATCGAAATCATTCCCGAGGAAGGCCATCCGATGTGATTGGAACGTAGAGTACTACAACCTGCTAATAACGTTGTGTTATTCTCAATCCATTTATCAAAGCCATAGGGGACCTGCTGAGTTTGAGCAGGAAAGATGCCACCGACAGAACTTTCTCGATATTTCTGATCTACCCAACCGTGAAATCGATTGGCCGAAAACTTTCGCCTTGGCGAGGTCTGCGCAGCCTGCATGGTGTGTGCGTACCTTCCACGCCTAGCTTAAGTAGCTCGCGGAAAGACCTCCAATGAAACTGAATATTCACTTTTTTTTGACAGAGCGACGTGCCTTCGCTTGTTGTATCGTTATAGATAACGAGGTTACGTCTAGCGAATTCATGACACTGAGCGTGTCTGAGTGTTTATACCTGGTATTCTGAGCTGAGGAAAAGTTGCGTGATTCTGACATTCGACCAACGGCCTGGAGCTTTCCTGGTACGTGATACTGGACGACTGGGATGCGATCTAACCGTGTTTTCCGTTTAGTGTTCTGTTAGAAGCGGTCTACTTGCCATTACGAGAGGTATTGGGCTTCGGTTGTGTACGGCCAGGACAAACTCAGCTGGCGTTCGCTCATCACGGAGATACATTGTGGGAAGTGTGCAGCACACCGATTTGTTTGTCCCGTCCACGTCCTGAGTAATTTAGTCGGCAAGTTTAACAGTGATATCTAAGGGCTGGTGTAGGTGAGTCTCCGAGCTTTAAATACGAGTCCGTTGGAAATTATGAACCCAGTAATTAAAGGAGCCATAGGGTAACACCAAGATGGAAACAGGAAGGAGGTGCAGAATAAAGGCATGCTCTCTATAGGAATAAGAATAGTAGTTGCCACTGCCCATTCCTATATGAAGCGCGCCTCCATGCTTCAACTCCATTCCATGGTCACTTTATGATGAATGGGGCCTCTGTAGTGACCAGTGATCGCCTGGCTTCTCTAAGAATCTCCGTTGCAACCGTGTTTTCTCGCTTGTCTATTGTGTACGCATGATTATGTACGCTTGCAATAGAAGGGCCGATACGAACTCAGTGCCACTGTCTTCAGTCGTGCAACTAATCGCACGCAGTGAATGCTAGCATTTTCTTAACGATTCATTTACTATTACAGTCTTCAAAGTCGTTTGACCAAACCTTTTCGACCGCATTATTTCCAGAGATTTCAACGATTTGTTCATGGGATCGAGGTTGGAGGTCCAAGTGACCCGGATCCAGTCAGTTTGTCCGTTTCGATATCAACGGTTTTCTGTTGACCTAAAAGACAGTCATTGAAAACAGGGTGTGGCATCGCTCTAGGGGTTTACAGAGAATACCGAGAACAGAGTAAAATACTAATCTAGCAAAGCAGAATAAAATACTAATCCTACACATTTTTAAATAAGTGAAAATCTAATAACACTTTGAAGCGGTCCCTAGAAGAGCAGTTAACAACCTCCAATGGGAAGTCGTTCCAGTAGTTGATAACCTTGTAAGAGAAGAATTGTTGCCTAAGGAAGGTCCGGGGTCGAAGCTTATAGAGCTTCTTGTCGTGGCCCCTTCGACTGTTATCATTCACTGTGGTAAAGAACTGGTGAACGAGTCCTGTGCGGAAGAAGAAGTACGTGAGGATTAAGTCGCCTCGGAGTCCTCGAAATTCAAGTGGATAAAGATCAAGAATTTCAAGACGAGACTCGTAAGATAAATGCCGCAAGCCAACGACCATTTTGGTGGCTACTCGCTGGACACGTTCGATAGCGAGTATGTCCTTCTTCAAGCCGGTGTACACGACTTGATTTGCGTACTCAAGCAATGGTCTAATATAGACCCCGTATAGCGATTGAAAAGCATGCCTGTCTATTCGAGAAAAGGCTCTTTTTACCATCCCAAGGATCCCACATCCTTTTCTGGTAGCCATCTGGTGGTGATAAGAGAAGGATAAACTAGTCGATAGCTAAATCCCTAGGTCTTTTTTAAGGTTCACCTTTGTGATATCCATTATACTTTGTGCACTACGTATCACGAATAGGTTCCCCGAGTCTCCTCCAAGCGACATAAGCGCACACTTACTGTCGTTTAGAGGGAGACTCCAGTCTTCTGACCAGCCCTCACTACGGTCGAGATCAATCTGCAATGCGCTGGGATCAAAGGCGTTCCAGATTTTTAAATCATCCGCATAAAGGAGGGTATTGCTAGAAACAAGGTCGGGAAGGTCATTAATGTATATTAGAAACAACAGCGGGCCGAGCACGGATCCTTGAGGAACTCCAGTGGAGATCGGAGAAGGAGAAGAAAGGTCCGATCCGGCTTTTACCCCAAAAGTTCTGTTGTCAAGAAAAGATTTAATCCAGCGGAGAACCTCTCCTTGGATCCTGTAGGCTTCTAGCTTATGTACAAGTGGACCGTGTGGGACACGATCGAATGCCTCGGCAAAATCGAAAAAGATGGCATCCGAGATATGGCCATTGTCTTTGGCGTCTGTCAAGCTGTCCATGAAGATAAGCATATTGGTTAGGCATGACCGGTCTGGAAGAAAGCCATGCTGGGAAGAAGAGAAAAGATTATTCGAGAAGAAATGCTTAAAGATGGCGCGTTTTAACAGGCGCTCCATTGCCTTGCATGGGATGCTGGTGAGACTGATCGGCCGATAGCTAGCAGGGAAATGACGATCTCCAGCTTTATATATAGGTGTGACAATGGCTTCTTTCCATGCCTCCGAAAGAGTGCTGATCCGAAGTGTCTGTTTGAACAGATTATGGAGGGGCACTGCCAAACCAAGGGCCGCTTCTTTCAGGATCCGAGGATGAATCCCGTCTGGTCCCATTGCACTATAAGGGTTGATCTTAAGCAAGAGATCCTGAACGTCGAGCACAGAGAATTCAGCTATTAGGAGTGGGCACTGGAAATTTCTCCTCGGAAGAATCGGATTCCAGGTTGCCGGAACCACATTGAAGACTGCTGAATAGTATTCTCTGAAAATCTCAGCAACTACCTGAGGGTTGGAGGAGGTTTCTCCGTCGGGAGGCCGCAGAGAAAGCGCCGAGGTTTCGTTTTTCTCTGTGGACGCATGTACTTGAAGAGAAAAGTTTTATTCTCTCGAGCTACCAGTGAGATTTTTGTCTGCGCCACTCGAAGGTTCCAGGCACTTTTCGCTTGGCGCGCTTTTGAGTTCCGCCGAGTGGGCTCTGGCCCATCTCGCGCTTCTTCTCTTCTTCCTCTTGGTTGCTGCTGTTAGTCCCAGACTAGGCGAGAGCTAACAACTTATCATATTTCCGAACATCGCTGGATATATACGGTTTGTTTCCAAACCTCCGTCTTCTCTGGTTCGAGGCCTGTTGGAACTGTTTTTCGATTGCTCTTCAGGAAAGGCGCATTAACTTGTCAGTGGACGGGGGTCTAGCGTATGCCCACTTGTTCACTACACTCTGAATTGTATTGATACCAGCCGTATTAATCATGACAAAATCCACTCTCTTACATATGAATGGACTACGGGACACAACAGTTAGTTAAAATGATCACAATTCCTCAGACAAATTCTTTTCCACAGGGCGTGGTAGCCCATGAGAACAGCCTTTTGCTAATCGTCGTTAATGTTTAAACATTAACGACGATTAGCAAACTTCTTAGGGGAAGCATTGTAGACGATGTGATTTATTTTGCACTGTAGGGGAAGCATTAACGAAAATTGGTCATTCTTATAAGAACAACCACAGGAGATACGCCTTTACTTGCAGTCCCACTTGAATCTGTAGATGCATGAAAACAATCCTGTCGGTTATTTCGCCTCTAGTGCTGTTCAAGTCAAGCGTTGTAGTGATAAGCGATCACGTGACTTCTCTATGGACTCTGTAGCGACCCTATTCGTTATTGTCAATTATGTTAGAGCTACAAGTGCCATTTGTACTCTTTCTGTCTTCTATTTTTGTATGTACGAGTAGAGATACCGACAAGTTCCCCGCGCACTCGAACGCACGATCCCGCTCCGTGCACGCTTGTCGCCTCGCTCCGTTATCGTTTTGTATTCGTATCCGTTTATTCTCGCGTTGATTTCGCAAGTTAACAATGTACTCTTTGTCTACTTGCTGTATTATTCTCAACCGGTTATCGTCGGTTCGCTCGATTCTACAACTCCGCCAGTACCCGTGCTTTCTTGTTTGTCTGTTCTGTACGCATGATTATGTGTACGTCTGCCATAAGAGGCGTGATGTAAACTCAGTGCTACTTTCTTCAGTAGTGCAACCCACTGCACACAGCGCATGCTTGCCCTCTACCTAACGATCCATTTACTATTCTATTCTTCAACTGCACGCGGGTAACTCGAAATTTGATTCAAATTTTCTCGCTGTTATTGTCTACGCATTTTTTTGCTCTATTGGTGCCCTGTGCATCAAAAATTACATTCGATTAGTGTTATTCGTAACCGAATAACATACATAATCATTACATATTGAAAGTTTTTGATTGCATTATATCGGTTTCGGTATCTGTTTTAAATTTCGTATCATTTGTTTCTGTTGACAATGACGCGAGTTAGATGCAACATTGCTAGGACTCAATTGAATGAGGCAGCGAGAGTTTGCGGCCGTTATGGATGCAAAATGTCCGTGCAGAACGGTATGCAATGCCACCAGTGCCAGAGGTAGTATCACTTCGA
>LUCH01009426.1:0-11133 GCA_013368495.1 Paragonimus heterotremus | reverse complement strand
GATGTGTCTTAGATATTGTGAATGGAAGTGGCTCAGATAGCACATGTTCCGCTGATACAATGTCCACCTCTCACTGCCGTGCAGCAGTATAGACAGGACCATTGAGCAGTAGACGAGGAGCTTGGTGCTCGGCTTCAGAATGTGGTACTTCCAAACAAGTCTTTCAAGACGTCTGAAAGCAGTATTAGCCTTTGCCACACGAGCTCTCAGTTCGCTGTTCACGAACAGATCGGTGGATAGATTGCTGCCCAAGTAGCAGAAATCTGTGCAGCTGTTGAAAACATCTCCATTGATGCGAGTTTGGGATGAAAGTACACAGACAGTACCTCTGCCCGGTGAAGGCCGAAAGAAAAAATGTCTTGCCTGTGTTGACATCCAGTCCAGACTTCGATGCCGCGGTCGAAAAAGCCGTGGTCAGTCGCTGTAGTTCGTCCTCGTTATGTGCAAGCAGCGCACTGTTACCTGCGAACAAATGCATGCCCATCATTGAGGTATGTAACTGGGTTGGGGCGCCGGAACTTCGAATATTCACTAGGCGCCCATCCATCCAGTACTCTACCTCAACGCCGTCCTCCTCAAAATCCTGAAAAACAACTGTTAGCATAGCAGTCAAATATAAGCTAAATAGGGATGAAGCCAGGACACAACCCTGGTTCACACCAGTGACAATGTCAAAATCAGCAGAGGTAGATCCACGCAATTGTACCCTCGCCCTCATGCCATAATGCAACAATCTATATCTATCTATCTATCTATCCAAACTTACACAGTACCGTCCACAGCGCTTCGCGACTCACGGAATCGAACGCCTTGGTGAAGCCAACGAAGTGGGCATACAGGGGCCGGTTCCATTCCCGGCGCTTTTCCTGAAGCTGTAGGGCAGCGAACACCAGGTCGATCTGATTCCGATTCGCCCGGAATCCGCATTGTTCCTCGGGGACTTTGGCCTCCAAGACATCCGTATTCAGTCGGTTCAAAAGGATTCTCGATTTTGACATCACCTCGAGCTCCCAGATGGAGTGAACTAGCTAGAGCAGTGCACGTTCCATCACCGGCCCGCCATCTTTTTCAGGATTTCGCCTGGCAATCCATCTTCACCTGCAGCCTTACCGGTGCGAAGTTGACTAATCGCTCTCTGCAATTCTAGTAAATCAGGAGCAAGTTCAAGTGAGGTTTTGGTGGCCTGTTGCGGCAGGCTGTTCACGGTCACCAAAACAATAGTAGCCGGAGGATTTAGTAAGCTACCAAAGTGCTTGCGTCAGACTTTCATGGTGTCCTCTGGCTGGGTGCACGAACAGCCGGTGTCTACAATCACCAGTGCTTTGGAAGATTGGACTGATGGACTGAATATCTCCGTGAGCAAATCGTAGAACTCATTGTGATGTCGACGATCTGCGAAACCCAGCATCCGCTCGCCCTGCTTCATCCACCAGTTGTCCTCGATTCCGCGAACACGCTCAACCAGTTGACGGCGGATACTTCGGAACGTCGTCTTCTTCGCTTCATTGCCCGGGTCCACTGTGGAGACAGCATACGCGGTATTCTTCTCTCGTACCAGTTCGGCGATAACCGCATCGTTGTCGTCGAACCTGTCTGCACGTTTCTGGCTCTTGATACCAATCGTCTCGGTGGCTGCCGTCGTGATCCGTTCCTTGATGAACTGCCACATACCCTCAGTGGTAGTGTATACAGGAGCGTCGTGCAGATGAGCGGCAACTGCACACTGAAAAGCAGTCTTCGTCTCGCAGTTCTCCAGTCGTTTGATATCCAAATCCTGCCGATGTCCGAAAGATCTACAACGAACAGACTTGCGTACATGGATAAATAATTTGGTCCGACTAGTCTTCGATTGGTGCTACATTCAGCGCCGCGCATCACTCGCGTGATACGCACTTCGCGAATGTCAAGCTGTTGCACAATCACGTAGTCAAACAAAAAGTGATGACCGCTTCGTGGATGGGTCAAAGTCGAGATGTCGCTCGCATCCAGCTGGAATTGAGTGGTCGTGATAGTCAGCTCGCGAGTAGTACACAAATGTGGAAGACGATCACCGTTCTCGTTCACTGAATCGATGCCATAGTGTCCGAGGACCCCCGGCCAAGTTGGAGAGTCGCACCCTGTTGATTTTGTTAAGGTTTGTTGCATTATTTTGAGATTGCTGTACCTTGTTTGATCTGTGTTGAAGGGTGGCCCTATCTTTCTTCATTTTTCTAAGGATAAACAGTAACAACCATTTTTATTCTTGCATCAACTACAATAACCGTTTCTTTTACTCTTGTTCAGTCTGACCCCTGTACATTTATAAATGTCAAAATAAGACATTTTTCTTCCATGTTCTTTCTTGAGTAGCTTATAATTCTTACCATTTCTCAATGCGTGAACAGCCACTTTGCGTCAACTCGACCAATTACGATGTATTTGAGTGAACTCAACACCGTTTTATCGTCCCCCATTACTGAGCGGTGCCTGGTTGTCAGAGTTGTTGTACCGACACATTCTTTGTTTGATTTGCGAGGATATTTCACATTCGAGGTATGATATTTAGTTTTCATGTACATTGATTCAATTAGTACCGTATTAAATGCAGTTTTCACGAACGTCTTCTCATTAACCGTTTCGAAGATAGATTATCTTCTCTACCGTTGGATATTGAGAAAGGCATTTTTGAATTAACCGATCGTTAGCGAACGATTCAATACACCCAACCCGAGCGTTCAAGTCACTCAGAACAAACAGTCTATCAGTCGCCTTCACCGACCGATTGTGGCGGACAATAGACCGTAAACACTCATCAATTTTGGCACACTCACATCGACCGAGTCGCAGGCGCACGTACGGCATTCGGGGCTGATACCGTCTGGATCGTTTATCATCAAAGCGTTGATGCGAACAGTGATTTCGAAACAGACACCGTGCACCCAAGCACCTTCTGTCGGTAATCTGTCCAGTAGGAGGTGCGTCAGGCACCTGCTTCACGTAACTTACCTTGGTCCGCAAGCCCTGTCTCGCTCAAGGCTGCTACGTCGATACCATAGCGACGCAGTTCCATCGCGACCAGTGCAGTGCGCCGTTCTGACCGTCCTTTAGAGCCTCATCGATCCAGCAACGTGCGCACATTCCATGCTCCAACACAGAGCGTCTTGCGTCCTCGGGCTTGTGTCAGGTTGCTCTTGGAGTTGCTGAAACTTGAGTGAGCATTATCTGTTCGGGGACTAATGTTGCAGAGACGGCATGAGGGTGAGTGACTGGCAGTGGCATATTTTCGCCTGTCCACCCGGTTTATCCTGCGCGACGGCTGATGAACTATGCTATTTGGTTTCTGTAGCAAAGTCGTGGTTTTTGTGGACTTAGGATACTGGCAGGATGCCCAGACCAAGACAGGAGAGCGATCAGGGACCTCAACGAAAGCCTTTGGCTCAAAAGCCTGTGTCGCAAGACAGCAGGTGACACTTACATACACATCAGCAACAACCATCCAGAACACACGCAACAGTCACAACCCAAGACATTCGGTACATTCACATAATTATAATATTGCACAAACAAATCCATCACACATATAAAGAGCCAGATCTGGCAAAAAAAAGCAAATGATAAATCGGACCGAAACACGACACACTGGCATCATACACAAGGAACGCTTCACGTCGGACGCATCTGACTTTTGTCTGGTTGCTCCTCTTTGGTCAATCTGAAGTGGCTGAACCTGCAACGACCGAAGTTGCGGTCAGCACAGCCTTTCGGATCAAAACAGTACACAATTCTGACCACCACGCCAAGGCAGCAGAAAAGGTCGGGTAGCGATAAAGGTGAGTTTCACGGTAGCGGTAATAGGGCATACAAGTGGTCTACGAATACATGTCTTATCCGGATGTGACAAAATGCGCAACAAAAATTAAGCCATTCTAGGAGATTGCTACATTATCCGTAGGCCAACCTGGGAACTTAACCATCTATTAATTACTTTCCGACGATCTCACGGGTTCCCCTAGCCGTCGCCATGGAATCTTCGAGGTGGTGCTTCATACATTCGGCCGAATTTACTTTGAATATCCTTGTACACTTGTGGACCAAAAGTAAGACAATGTTGAGCCAACCTAAGACAGCGTTCTTACAAGGTAGGTGTTCACCAACAGTCCTGTTAAAGGAAACAAAACAAACAAGTATGAGCCAAACGCCCGGCAAGCTATGCACACGACTTGTGCAAACGTTAACTAAGACGGACTCAACAACACAGCCGCACGTTACGTTGCGCAATTATAGTCCAACTAGTGCGCGCCTGCCGGCTCTGACAGCACGTTACAATACACTCTGTAAGCATCAGCAGTAAATTCACCTTGACTTTCAAATCAACTCTTCTGCAAAAGGCTTACAATTCTGGTGATAATGAGCGGCCAATCATGGCAAAAATCACAAAGAGAATGACATCGACGTGTCTAGTTTTGGAACACGATACTGCGTTGAGCAGTAATTACCACAGTACCTCACGTTTACCGCGTTAATAAAAGCTTCTCCTCGTGACCAAACAACATATATCGTCGGACACAAAACCGAGTTCTCCAGCTCACTAAGAATCAAATATTAGGGAGAGATATTTTCCAACTTTCTTGAAGGTGAGTCCGAGTATGCACGAACGATAATTTTCCGATACATTGCGATCTCACAATTTATTTTATTTTTCCACCCACTGTTACTCACGCCTTCGGAATATTAGGGGAAAAAAATTCCGCAACACTCCGACATTCAACACACTTCACACTCTCACAGTTTCGCAGTTCACGCGATCGGTGAGGACGGACAGGAACTAGGTCGGGATAGAATCTGTTGGGGAACGACAAACTCCGTGCTACTGGCTTTCACTGGAATATCACGAGGCAGGGACATAACACGAGTTTCATACTTCCAGCTCCGCAAGAATCCAACGGAACAGAAATCGACAATTTTCGGGATTGAAACACAGGACAAAGTTATAAAATCTTCGGTAATCTGAAAGCCACGAATGAATCAGAGTTTTACAGGTGTTCCGGTCCACTGACCGAATTGAGCGCTGTTTTCAAAGACCAACACGACTGTTTGAGTTACACGCACGACAAACCATTTCTCTCACAAGGCCTGTACTTGATGTACTGCCAAATCTTGTTAGCATCTGCTGGTGGAAACTTGTCCACGCATAGTTTTTCCTCCCTTCTTCTGGTTGCTGGACATTTGTTTACATGTACCCCGGTTGCGTTGATGCTTGATCGTTCCGCCGTTACGCGACCGTTGCATTTCGTTCTATTCACGCAGACCGTTAGTCTCGGAACTTGCCTATTTGGTGGATTCAATGCCAAAGTTTGTTGTTTTCTTCTGCTATTCGGTTTATACTAATTTTCTTGTACCTTAGCGTCTTATTAGTATGAAACTCGACAATACGGTTGTCTTCCCCATTGAATCGAAACGGGTTGCTCAGTGGGCTCAGCATTTATAAACGCTCGTTGCTTACCGACGCGACTTTTCTATGTCCAGCCTATAGACAGACACTGCGGGTGAACTAAACGTTTCTGAGCAATCACAAGAAGTCCGGGATTAACTGTGTTTGCTATGCCCGTCTTCGCAGATACCAGATCTATCTGTCAATTGATTTAATATTATCGGATCGTATTTGCAATGGTTGACCGGATCGAATTTGACACACGTGGTGGACGAAGATTTCCTCCTGGTTGCCAATCACCCAGAGCTTCCCGAGAGCAACTGTACCGTTGGTTGGACCTTCTACGTCCCCTATCTGCAATAATTGTGACTGATCTTTAGGTTTCCCGCAAAGATGATGTTACCAAATCATCGTTAAATGTTCACTCTTTGCCTAGACCGTTGTTTCGGGAGTTTCTCTTGTTGTTTACAGGGACATGGCTAGAAATGACGCATTGCCCGCAGTTTCACGTGATTGTGGTATGCTTGGGGATCCTACAGCTCAGCGGGCACCATGCTGATAGATAGCTGTGGGGTCGATGGCAACCCCACCAGAGAAGACGTAGTGTATACTGAAGCCCCTTGATCTTGCCCCAGCTATAATTCGGCGTTCATCTAGGCGATATTTGGTCGTGAACTAAAGGCTCCCTGAAGAATAAGTGCGTCTGAAGAAAGCGGAGCTTAGGTTCATGAAAGCACAGCCAGAACTTTGCAAAAGGTTGAAGGAAAGGTCTGTGTCTACTAAGATTGAGGAGCCATCCGGTAAGAAGGATGCAAATGTTCTCCTCATGTGTATATGTTCCAAGAGAGCACAATAGGGCAGTATATGTGCCAGCGTGAACCCGCCAACTATCAAGCTGGGAACCTTTGAATATTCGCCTCTGAAGTTCCATAGCTTCATACGGAATTTTGAGCTAAATGTGACCCACAGATTAGGTGGCGAAGGACAAAAGTTGTCCTGCTTGATTTACTGTTGTAAGGGCAGAGCTAAGGAACCTATCGAAAGTTGCGTATCGCTATCTAGCGAAGCTGGATCCACCGACGCGACTGGAATGCTGACTCAAGGATTTTGAAGGCCCCATGAAAATATCCGGGCTGTTACGAAGGCCGAAATTTTTTGGCCCGATGCTCGCGACGGAAGAAAATTAGGGACTTCGACGTTCAGTAAATCCGATGAAGGAACGTCATTTGACGTCTTTGAACCATTCATCCGAGCTAAGTTGCTCAACCACCCCTTCTGCTTATCTCGGATAGACTTTCTTGTCCTATGCTAGAGAGGTAGACGGAAGTGGCTGACTGCCAAAATCACAGGACAGGAGCCTCCATTCAACAACTTTCTTGGGTTTACAGAGAGTCGACTTCCGGTTTATACTGGCCACATTAGCGGAAATGAGACTGCGCGCCTCCACGAGGACTTTTAATGGGTACTCAAGGTGTCAACCGTCGTCGGAATGGTAAATAAGGCACTGCAATGTGTGGTATTCGGCGCTGATCGTGATTTGCCAACGTGCCGGTGATTTGGAAGCATGTCGTCGGAGAGACGACTTATGGTTCTAAGAATGTACGAAGGATGCCTTGTTTGTCTGTTGCCGGATCACGTAGCCGAGTATTTCTGAGTCCGCGTACAGTATCCACGGCATCTCTGTGGACGGCGACACAATGCCCTGAGGCCACAGGCCTGGTGGTTTCGTGGTATAAACGCTACGTGAAAAAGTCAAAGTGTGGAGCCACTTCTTTGCATGATAGAGGGATTCGCCATGGCTCCGTGCTTGCCAGGTTACTTGGGGTAGTCAGGACAATTGGAATGTATACCCTTTCGTATGGCGCCTCTGATACCACACTCGTAGATGAGTCTGTGGCTAAGTGACTTAATCTGCCAGTGAACACTCTGCATTCGAACTGTAAATGAGACAGACGCTATTAAATGTCGAGAGGTGAATTTGGAGTCTAAGCCTTTGAATGGTGGAAGTAGGGCCAGGTTCGACAAACCCCCTGCTGTCAAGAGCCTTCCGGTTGAACGAGCGAAAACAGTGTCCGACAGGGACTTTTAGCGTTGACTTTACTTGCCCGATCTGTCCAACATCTTATCGGAGGAAGATGAAGTCGGTTTACTAATAGGCTGTGATGTGCTGGAGGCATACTTGGTATTAGATCAACAAACAGGGGCAGGGGTCAGTCATACGCTGTGAAAACCATCAAAAGTTAGAATTTGCAAGGCTCCACGTCACTCTCAACAAACACCATGGCTGAAGTTAATTATTTAAAGGGTGCTGAACTACAGCGGCCCTGCGATTCAACGAATTAACTCATTTTCAACATAGAGAATGCTGGAGGCGGTTGTTCGGTGAGGTGGATAAGTCCAGTGATGAATAACTAGTTACGGGTATTGTGGGTTCCACAGCTATGCTCAGAGACGGTCGATATGTGATTGACTTATTGTGGCGGTCTGACAATGTAAGCCGTCCTGGCAACCGATAGATGGTCCAGAAACGTCAAAATTGACAAAGTAAGAGACTTTCCCACGACGCCGAATTAGTATGTAAGTATAACGAGATTATTTTGTTACATGTGGCTAAATATTTTGTGTCGAGAGCTGGCAACAATAAGGAAAGGGCGCTGCCGGTTGTACCTACCTTACCACTCGCAAATGAATCCAAGTAAACTGGGAAAGTGCAACCAGCATTCGATTTTGCGGCGAATTACAAAGACATCTTCCTGCACGATGTCTTGTTGCAAAGACCGGTCTGGACGAACATTTTAAGAGGTGTGTTGCCATACTTCCGAATGAGAGCAATAGCCTTGCCCACAGACACAGAGGGAACGCTTATGCAGGTTGAGGCTCCTGAAAGAGATAGGTGGTAGGGCGGTGAGTCAATGCCTGATTCACCGGGAACGTAGGGGATTATGGTTCATTCTTTCAGAGCTACTTCTTCGCAATTCTGCGAGTCGTATACATTCAGGAGATTCAAAATCGACGATGGACACCAGGTTAGCAAGCTGGCCTGCCAAACTGTATAAAAGAATTTTTAGGTTGACGACCGCTTGGTGTTAACGAATATAATTGAGGAAGACATGTAACATCTGATTTACGCGGAATGCTCTTCTTAGGTGGATATGGTCCCCCTAGGTAAACGTCCAACACGGCCGTTTCGCTGGGGGATACACAACTGAACGAAAGGATATCCGTGCCAAAAACAGTGAACCAAAACGATCTTAGTCACTAAAAGGCGCTTTGGGTCTAATGGCACGTGTCAGAAGACTGTTTCTGGTTCACCGTGTCCTTACCGAAGAAGCAATTCACGGAGGGTTGTTGGCTTGCATCGCCTTGGTGTAAGGCCTGTTGGAGATACTTGCTTCACTTGTTCCCCACAGTCGAAGGCTACGTTCGTGTTTGTGTTGCGAATATCTGATGGAATTTTCAGCGATTTCAGCGATTTGTTCACGGGATCGAGGTTGGAGGTCCAAGTGACCCGGATCCAACCAGTTTGTCCGTCTCGATGTCAGCGGTTTTCTGTTGACCTGAAAGGCAGTCATTGAAAACAGGGTGTAGAACCGCTCTAGGGGTTTACATAGAATACCGAGTACAGAGTAAAATGCTAATCTAGCAGAGCAGAATAAAATACTTGTCCGTAAACTTCTTAAACAAGTGAGAATCTAATAATACTTTGAAGCGGTCCCTAGAAGAGCGGCTAACAACCTCCAATGGGAGCACATCATTGGAAAAAAAGTGCCCGAAAGAAAGGAAAACGTGACCACGGGGCGCAGGAACTAACACCTCTGTTGATGCGCCACGTTACGTCAAACCAAACGGATAGACGCCAACGTGCCTGAAATTATGTGTTTCCTTACGCCTTTGAGATAGAACATTGAGCTGTCAGCTATCTTCGAGAAATCCTGGAAGATGGAAGTATCGTTTGCATTGTCGGACTGCATCCTCGAAACACCTGTCCCTCCTGAGGTTAGAACCTACAACCGCGATATTGGCCGCCAACCATATGCGGATAATGGTGGATAGACTGAAAGTAGACGAAAAAGGGGAGACCTCATAAAAGTCTTCGAGTTCCTGAGAGGGTTATCTGAGGCGGGAAAGCGCTGAGTGGACACGAGTTGAAGATTGTGAAGGAAAGGGCTAAGACTCAAATCCGGGGCATCTTTTTCGCATACAGGGTTGTGAGCAGTTGGAACAAATTACGGTCTGAGTTGGTGTTGGCCAATAGGGTTATCGACTTTAAACGTAAGCTCGATGCTCGTTGGTTGACATTTTTTCCGGATACGTAATGATAGGTTGACCGGATCTACTCAACCTGATGGTAGACCTTTCTCTTTCCTCTGTCTGCATCATTCTAATGCCTTTCACCTCTTCTTTATTACCAGTTATAGACAAGTTGCGTAGGACTTCTCCGTTAGTTAATTGTCTCTCAGATGTTCTTCTCTTACCAAAACCAGAAAGTATTTTTGTTCTGTCACCCGGCCATCTGATGGAGATGTGGTAGCGCCAGCATCGGCTTTGATCCTGTCTATTAATCTGAGTATACCATGATTGCTGACGGTAATTCCAATCCCGCTTCCCTCCATCATTCGACCTCTGGCACCCAAAAGATTGTTTGTATGGTCCTGCTGGGGATTTGACCGGGGATATTTTCGCTGCTGTTTCGAAAATCTACTGTGTTCTACATATCACTGAAGATTCCAAAACACTGTAGAAGAGAAGTTTTTCTTCTCCATTTGTCGCAACTCGGTGGGATCGTCTGAGCTCACTGGTGCAAGAAACTGGACATCAACCGGCTACTAGCCTCAAGTCCCGTGATCCGAACTGAACCCAAGTTGGGGAAGAAGAGGATTGCCACATCGACTAGGGCTAACTTCTTCGTATGTCGAGTCATGACCTGTTGGAACATGCTTCCACAGAGTGTAGTACCTTCTGATAATGTGACAGAGTTCAAAAGAAAACTAGATGAGTGTTGGTCATCCTTCTTCCCGGACCTGTTGTGAGGGCTTAGTTTGGATGAGTTCCCGAAGTATCTTCCTTATCATAGATTTCAGTTAGTCAATTTTTTTAATCAGTATTTGATATTATTGTTATCTCCTTTAAATGGTACTCATTCTTCTTATTTTATTCACAAAGTTAGTCTTGGCATAAGAAATTATTGGTTATAGGAATCAACCCTCATTAGTATTACACTTGACATTTGTTTCATGTCATTTCAGTGGGAGGATAAACTTGTGTGCATAGGTGGTAGCTGTGAACTTGTTGTGTTTTAATGGCACTGATAGCTTCAACCCCTCATATTTTATCTGGTAACCCTCAAACTAACTCATGGAAGTGAAGAATCTCTTCGCATTATCGTCGCAGCACTGGGCTCCCTCAGACACTCGCTGGTGCAAGAAACTGAACGATTTCTGACTGAAACCGTTCCGTCCTTGAGACTGAACTGAACTGAAATCAGATGATGTAAAACTGTAGTGGTCAAGAAGAGTTTCGGAATAGATTAGGTAAATGCGAGTGTACCGCGCTAGGATATCGGTGATAACGAAATGAACGAATGAGAAATAACAGTTACAAAGTTACAGTAAGTTATGGTAATCAAAAGGATTTGACCCACAGGAAGGTGTTCACAAGTGTTCGAGATGTCTACCACAATATTCCAACTTACCGGTATCCAGAATTGGGTAAAATCACAGTTG
>LUCH01009425.1:4330-15813 GCA_013368495.1 Paragonimus heterotremus | reverse complement strand
CACGTCAAACGATGGCGAAATTCTTCGATTGTACATTTTCTTCATTTCGAAAACTCTCCTTCCTGCCATGACCTTGAACGTAAGGCTGTAGCAGGCAAGCCAGACGTTCTGGTTTCGTGTACCCGTTACACACGTAAACCATGTTTGAGCAACGTGGAGACACCGGGGAACAGCGTTCTTCTGAGGCAAGGGTTCCAACAATAGTCCTGTGAAAGTAGATAATGGAAACAGTCGTGAGTCAAAGGCCCAATAAGACATGCACACGACTTACAAAATCGAAAACAAAAGTGGCGCCAACAATACGGCCGCAAGATACGTTATAAGGCTAATGTTAACCCTGTGAAGCGATAATCTGTGAAACTGCTCCGCATTTTTTTATCGAACATCGAAAAGGTTGAGAACTCTTGTCTTAGATGCAAGTGAGCCAATTGCTTCTTCCTTAACTAGAACTTTCCTCTATTATTACGTCCGTTTTGTGAATTTGTTCCCATAATTGGTGTATTGTACTATCAAAAATTATGTGCACGGCATGCGTTCCACGGTAAAATGTGCGTACTGACCACGCTTATCTAAACGTGTTTTTCACAGATTCTTCGAGAAATATACCATCATTATTATTACTTCGCGAGGAACAAATACCTCATCAGCTCCGGGAATGACATCTTTAAAGAAAAGACAGTTGGTGTTCACTGAATGAGACACAAGCTTCAGCGCACTTAAGAATGTCTTTAGCGCGCCAATGTCAGCCCTCTGTTGATTTCTGAATGAAGTCTCAGGTACAGCATTTTGGAACCAGTAACATATAAATTCAAAGGCAAGTAACATGTGGTCACTATGCCCCAGCGGAGGGTAGATGACCACTCTATTTACCAAATGATCTCTTGTGATAACAAGATCAAGCGATGAGGGTATTATTCCAAGACGTTTCCGTGTAGGTGGTTCGACATGTGGTGTCCAGACTACTCCATGGATCAACATCACCATGGATCCTGAAAACCCGGGGTCAGAGTCCACAGCAGTGGCAGCCACACAGTTGAGCTTGGATGCGTTGAAGTAGCTCATGATTAGAAGATGGGGGAAACGCTGTGTAAACTGGAGATAGTCCAGGGCAACAAGAATGGCCTCGTTTTCCGATGCGCTGCACGACGATGATCGGTAAATAACACTGACAAGGAGCGTGTCACGACCATGGAGCTGGAGTTTATACCACAGTCTGCCACACTTCTTTGGGAAGGTCAGTTCCCTTATGACAGTAGGTACTGGCAGCTTTTGGCTTAGAAAGACAGCACAGCCTCCCATGCCTCCACGGGAGGAGTCCGTTTAGTACAGTGAGTATCCAGGAACATGCAGTTCGTCAACACTGATATATGTGGGAAGCCATATGGTTGATATAGCAAGAAGTTGTGGGCAAGAGTCATGCATCAACTGTCTGATTTCAGGAAGTTTGCTTAAAAGGCTCAGACGGTTAGTGTACACGAACCTGAGGGCTACCTCCTCATTTGACTGGGCGCAAACAGAAAGTGAAGAACGCGAGGAGGAGCTTGAGAAAGCAGTCCTAGTAGTGAGTGGAGTGTTTAGACGGCGTCGGAGTTTCCTGAACCCTCTTGGAGGGTTGCAGTTGCTTCACCACCGTCACATCATATGTGAGCTTTCCTGTGGGACGCTTCCGTTTCTTTTGGTTGCCCAGGTTTGACGGCTCGTGAGTCGCCTCCACTGGACGGTGGTTTGCAGTTATGCATCCCCTAAAGCTTGAGTGGGGTTTCAGAGTAGAAGAGAACCTGGGAAGAACTCACCGTGACCCGACACAGGAAAATGCGGCTGGAATGAGCCAAATATAAGACTTCCTGGAAGCTGGGGGTAAGCCCGGCAGACTCACTGGATTGCATAGCTAAGGAACAAAGTACGTCTGGGTGGAACATTTGGGAGTCTGATGATTTGAGGTTTAGAGCAAGACTGCTGGTCTGTAGCCGCCTTGGGATCTACCGGTTCGGACCCATGCAGCCCCACGATGGTTAGCCATCCAAGAGGATGAGGTCAGCCGCCTTTGCTGTGGGTGTGGTACATGGGTTGATCCATTGGAGGCGCTGGTCCCCTCTCAGGAAGGGAATGAGGACCAGCATGTTGGCTTGAAGTTCGAGGTCGGGTTTAACGCGTGATATTCTCCTAACAAACTCGGAGCGCTTTTGTCGCTCCTGCAACGAGGGATCAAGTGAGAATCCTTTCAAATTAGCATGAGGTTTCTTAAAATTAACTGCTTCGTCCAGGGCTTCCCCGTGCTGATCTTCGCGGGTAACGTCACAAGAAGACCCAGTGACTTCTTGGTAGCTTTGAAACGAGTTTTGCTGTCACAAACTGGGCTGGTTAACTCTGGAGGGAATGCGGTGTTCAGCACTGTTCTAGCTTGTTCACCTGGAGAGGGTGTGGCCGGAAATCGTCCCCACAAAACGAACCCTCTCTTCTGGAGTGCTTTGCCCCTTAGATTAGTCGCAGCTTCCCCAACTTGTGCTGTGAACAAAGTCATTGCTTTACGAGCAACCAGTAAACCTGGATGAGCGAGTGCAACATATCAGTTCAGTGAGTTCATTTCTGACTTCATTTCAGACAAAGTCGTCTGTGTTTTAACCAGAGCTTTATCAACCGCGGCCACATGCACCGCGTTGACGTCTTCAGACGTGTTGCAACTACACTTTGGCGTATCTCGTTAATGCTCACTGGCGGTGGCGAGCAGCGGAACGGTAACAGCCTCGGACAAAATGCGGCCTTCACGATAAAGGCGGCTGATGCGGACGAAAGGCATTTTTGACGGGGCCAGCATAGTGTACTGATTGACTTAGATTTTTCTCCATGCAGCAGTTAGTCGTCTATCACGTGCTGAAAAATTACCGCCCACATTTATTGCAAAGCTTTACGTTTTGAATTGGAAAACCATACCACTGCTTTCACTATTTTGCACACGATAAAACAATGATATGCTGTTCGTTTTTCGTCCATATTAAGTGCGTAATAATTACATTAGCCATCAATTTGAGGTGTACAGCTTCATACAGTTTGAGCTGAGATCGGTGGTTCCCTCATAGAAGCCGCTTCTAACCTCGCGCGGTAAAGTGTGTCTGCCGTATAGGGGGTCAACTCAAGTACGACTTTCGCTACCGGAGCGTATTTTGGCACCACCATCGTCGAAGAAGTACACAGTTGAAGTTATCGGGAGAACGGATAAGGTTTGGTTTCATTCATCCATTCATTTTCAGATAACCTTCAGACTGCAATGTGATTTCAACGTGTCCAGGGGGAACCATCCGAACTGCCCACTTTTGGCGCCGCATTTCACGTGGAAAACCGCGAAAAGTGCGTGATGTATGCGGTAGACTTTATCTTCTCAGCCTGCCCAGTGAACGAGTTTTTAGACCAAACGTCGCGGTGGATGATATGAGTGTACCCAGAAAGAGGGCGTTCTCCGTGGACGCCGATTATTCTGCGCCATCAGCACGATTGCACTACACGGCTACTAAGTCCGTTATTACTAGTCCGCAGACGAACGCTGCTTTTTCCCGAACAGCCCTGCTGCCTTCAGGTGGAGAGTAAAATATCTGAATTACAGTTTATCATGTGGCTCCTTAGTTGGAAGCCCAGTTAAACATAATATGGTCGACAGTAATGCATTCCTTTTGGTCACGAAAGAGAAAATGGAATTATTGCATGGTCAACGTTCCCGTTGTCGACTAATCTTCAAAAAGATAACTCACGGAAGGTTGTTCATCAGAACATGCACATGCGGGAAGAGTTACGCTACGTGCAGCTGGAAGTTAACGCATTAACATTTACGCTTGAGGAAAGTGCCCAAAGTTTTCGGACGATGCTTTGATGCCATTTCCAGTGAACTGTGTTGACGATGTCCATATCCTGAACAAACAACGGAAGGATTGCCAATTATATCCGAATACGGTATTTTATGTACATGTTAACAAACGCATATTTAGACTGATTATGTGAACAAAGTTGGCGGGAGAAAAATGAGAAATTGCGCACAGAACCTTATGAATACCCTGGTAACGAACGAGCTGGCGAAGGACACCAACTGGAAAGGCGTCGACGACAAGTCTTCGTTTGCCCCTCCAACCCTGTCACAGTTCACTGCTGGTGGGGTTATCAATATATTAACGAATAAACTGCGTAAGATGTCATAGTGGGCTAGAAATTTCCAGGTTCGTCACACAAGGCCATGAAGTAGAAAGTTCAGAAAGCCAGAGAAAGGTGTACGCGGCTGCCGAAGAACAAGTCACACCGGCGTATAGATCCACTGAACGAGGACATGGGCTATCCCTGACCATTCCATTAGCGCTGTTTTTTTTCAGTATAAATACACTGCCACAGTAAATGCCGTATTTTGTTTGGTGTGAGACGACTTTCCGTTATTTTGCGATAGGTCGACGGTGGTTCTATCGTTATGAACGCACAGAGCTACCTGTCTTAAGTATAAGCGTTAGATTACGTGCGGAAATTGAAAACGCAGTATAAGCCGTGCTACGCTGAAATCTTCACTGACCGTCATATGAGTGACTTGAAACTGTTCATTTAGGATGTTCATAGGATCCTCACGAGACGCTCGTAAGACACTGATGGGGCAGTTATGGGTCACGCATAGGACGGTCGTTCTGGCTGGGCAGACGAATCCCCTCACAATGCAATATGTGTAATTACGCCACCTCAAATTTACCTTGGGTCGTGGTTGCGGAAGTTACGGAAGTAATTTATCCGCATCCAGCTGAGAACCCTTTACGGTGTCATCAAATGGGCCGTTATCAACAGGACGGCGGTTTTTGATGGGGTCAGCCTCCGCGAGCCCATCGCCGGCGTTGAATTATGAGACCGCACTTCCTCACAGTTGTTTGGCCACATGGAGCCGGGTACCAAACAAGCAGACCGTCAGCGATCCGGTGTTGCGTTAGTTATGGTTTCGGTACTTTGCACGCGAGGCCAGTCACACACTGGCTGTTTTAGAGGAGGACACACCGTGGATGAAGCTAGCAGCGATGGCTGGCCACATGCATCACTATTGTGCTGTTCATCAGGTAGACCATGTGCAAACGTATTGCAGCCGCGCTACCACCAACAGGATGTTTCAAATATGGAGAAGCACTTTTCACAAATATCCTTTCAGTTGACCAATTAAACGAAACTGCTACCAGACAAACGGTCGCCAGTGCGTTAAAAGTCCAGCTCACGGAGTAGATCGCGCACACGGCAGTTTGATGGAAGTGTATTTTTACCACTGTCGGTTTGATGTGTATGCTGGTCGTCGCAATCAGCCTATTTGCTTACGGAATGGTCAAACCCAGACGGGAAACGACTAAGCCGGTTAATAATACCGACGACTGTCACCCATAATTGTGTCACCCGTTCTACATATTCGACCGCTCGGATTCCTTAGAACTCCTCACTGATACGGGCGCCGACGTTGGTTTTATACCATCCACTGTTGACAAACGATCCCAAACCGATGATATATACCCTACATGCTGATAACTGCACTGCCATACGGAACTACGGAGAGAAACTACTCACTCTCGACCTCGGTCTGCGCCGTTAATCCTACTGGACGTTTATCGTTGCCAGTGTAAAGCATCCAACCACTGGTGTTTACTTTCTCACGTTACTTGGACTCGTGGGGGACATAAGGAGTCGGGAATTGCTGAACAGCACAACAGCTTTGTGCGCAAAAGGTAAGCTCACATAGATTAATTTAACGGAATACGTTTGGCTCAACCAGACAACAGTTTCGCAAATCCGCTTCGGTAGTTTCTACGCGTTATCAATCCATCTGACTCACTCTCACAAGTAAAACACGACGTTCTCCGACACATTACCGACAAAGGACAACCTACTGTCATACGGTTCTCTCGGTTACCACCAGAAAAAAGGAAATTCGCCGAAGCTGAATTCAGGAGTCGTTTAAGACTCGGCACCATTCAGCCCTTCAACGGCCCTTGGACCTCACCACCATGTACGGCACCTAAGACTTAACCAGGTGACTGACGTCTGCGTGGTGAGTATCGCGCCTTAAACAACGCTACCGCTCCTGACAGGTTCCCAGTCCCACACATTCACGATTTTCCCATCGGTCTACACTGCATGACTACCATCCTACTGTTTACTTTGGTTTGGGCATACCATCGGACCCAGTGGTCCCAGAAGACAGCGAATACAGTCATCACCACCCCATTTGGACTGTAGGATTCTGTTCTCATAATATTTGGTATGTGTAATGCAGCGCAGAACTATCAGAGATTTATAGACTTAGTCCTCCATGTTCTACACTTTGTGATTGTCATTGTCGACAACCACTTCGTGGCTTGCGAGAATGCACACCATCACATATCACAATTCCATTCGGCTTATGAACGGTTCGATCAGTATGGCATAACCCCCGACCTAATGAAGGGCATTATTGGGTAGACTTCGTGGAGTTTTCGGGACACCGAATCGCTCATGACGGTACTGGACCTCTACCAGGGAAAATCGTTGCCTCATAGCTAATCCCTCGCCACAATCCCGAGAAGGTTTACGTCGCCTCTATGTATTACGGATTACTGTGGTCGTTTTATCCTGCACTGTTCGGAGTTGTTAAGATCTCTTACATATTTGTTAAAAGGAAGCCTCAAACATCATTTTGTCGCCTCCAGCCAACACTGCATTTCTCGAAGTCGGAGACGTGAGATCGCAAGTGACGACCTTGTCACACTTGCGTGTGGAAGAAGATTTGACTGCCATTTTACGGACCGATGCACCCCAATCAGCTGTCAGCGCGGTTCTGCAGCAGATCGCAAACGGCCAAGTCTAACCTTCTTCATTTTATCCCGCAAGTTTCAATAAACACAAACGCTCCATAGTAACTTCGGTGGCGAATTTCTGGTGATTTTTCTCACAAACAAGTAATTTTGTCCCACACTGTAAAGTAGGCGCCTTATGTTCCTGGCAGATTACGAACCACTTATTTAGTCTTTTAACAACAAACACGGCCGTTATCCCTCGAGGGTATTTCGACAGTTAGATTGCGTATCCAAGTTCACAAAAAAACGTGTTGTAGGGGATGAAAACATCGTCGCCGATTTCTTCTTCAGAGATGCCTTCAGTGGCCCGAATCAAATTGACACTGTCAACTAGTGGGAATAAGCACGAGAACAAGACAGTGGTGCAGAGTTGCAGTGGTATCGCACCTATTCTTCGTCTAAAATTCGGGAGTTACCTTTAACTAACCGCAAAGACATGATCATGTGCAAAGCCGGGACAGTCAACACTCGTTCATTTGTGCAAATTAACCAGAGATGCTCTGTTTATAACAGTATCTGCCGCATGTCTCTTCCCAGCATTCGTGCCACTGTCAAACTGACTTCAGACCGATTTGTGTGGCCGAACATGCATTGTAGCTGTCAAAGATTGACGAGAACTTGCCCCAGCTGTCAACGCAGTAAAGCCCACCAGTATATCATCACGGCGGTTGGCACATTGGCAACCGTCGACGTTTGTTTCAGCCACGTCTATATTGATATACCCGGGTCGTTGCCGCTTTCAAAAGGTCAACGGTATATATCAACGTTGTGACCCACTGGTCAACAGTAACGAATAATGTCTAGCACACAACTGTATTAATCACAGAAAGTAGCACAAAGCGTAATAATGCCCGAAAACTACGGAACAACAGAAGACCTTGAACTTCTGTTGAAAATGTATTTGCTCTCTGATCAAAGGTAACATAACGCCTGCATATTATGTAACATACAAGCTGGCCGTCTTCGCTCTAACTGTCCATTACACTCTTAGACCAACCACAAAGCAACAAGCGCCCGTTACAATAAAGTGTTTGAATGGCCTGAAGGAGTCTCACTTGAATTGATGCATTAAAGGTGGGATGAGTCAATCAGAGAGGCAGGATAAACGTGCGCCAAAATAAGTTTTGGGAGATTATGGTGCGAGAAAATTAACATCCGGATGACAGTTTATTTTTCGAAGTTATCTTAAAAAATACGACACTTTCGGGGAAATGGACTTTTCCTAGCACTTGACCTGTACTAACGACCTCACCAGGTCACCAGTGGCAATGCCGCTCCATAGCAAAAATATCAGAACAGCTGTGTGAGCGTTCACGGACGGGTGGACCCCAAAATATCGTGTTCTAACTACTCTAATCACTGGTAGAGGCATGCAATTTCCATCAACGCTGTTTAGGGACCTCAACCGTTTACTCGGATTCAACCATATCAAAATCGCTGCACAGCACTCGGCGACAAGTGGTCTGGTCGAACGCTTCCATCGTAAACTTAGTGCCGCTCTGAAAATCCAGCTAGAGCCCCAACGTTGGATTGATCACTTACTTCTTGTCACGCTTGGAATTTGATCGACTGCTGAGGAAGATATTAGTTGCACGACCGCAAAGTTAGCGTATGGAGCGACACTCTAACTCCACGGTAAACCGTTAGACAACTAAAAAACCGGCAAACTAATTTTGTTGCCATCAACTTTCGTGCAACAGCTAAGTCATCCAAGGGAAACTCCGGCCCAACGAAACCAGGAGAAACACCAAGCATCGAACAGCAATCCAGTCTGAGTATTTGTGATCCCATCTTTGTTCTAGCTGATCCCACTAACGCTTCTTTCCATGAACCATATTTCCGACCATTCCGTATAATTAAGCAATTTCCAAAGTTCTTTGTGATCGATCAAAGTTGATCCCACGATATAGTGAGGATTTATAAATTCAAAGTTGTTCATGTCCCGCCTAGGCCTTTCCACCGCTTCTGAGGTTGATTCTATCTGTGACGACATGTAGTCCATCCAGGCGCCGGAATCGTCTCAGTTCAACCCCAAAACTATTACTGATCTGCCAGCATTCGCTCAGGCCGAACGGTCAGTTCGCCAACTGATTTAGAATAATATTATGTCTACAATTTCTCTATTTTATCTAGTGTTTTCATCTTTCTAATGTGGTATTGCACACATTTTCATATTTCGCTTTATTTCGGTACGCATTTTACATCACTTACCTTCAAATAAAGATGGACACTACCTGTCTAACTTGATTCTAACCAATATGTAGTCAGTGAGCACGTCTCGTTCTCTTGGTGCACTTGCTCAGCATGGGTGGGAAATGCCTATATTGAGCAATCCGTTGACTTCGTTTTAAGTTGACTGCATTCGTTTCTTCATGGAGGGATAGTACCTTAAGTATTCAATGCACAAAAGAATTGACGACTACGAGCTATAAATTGAAGAACTTTGTGCAAATGTCTGTGAAGCATTCAGCGCACCAAATTCCCGTCTTTCGGTCTTCAACGTAAGATGCCCATCTTTGGCTCGGATACAGCAGAGAAAAACGGTCCCAGCGGATGCATACGGCTACAGAACTGATAACACTACCCGTGATTAATCATACGCACACGAGAACGCCTGAGATAACGCTTCAGCGTGCGACTTGAAGGTTTGCATTTACACTCCTCAACACCAGAACGTACGAAATGGTTGACACAGCCAAGCATCCATTCTCACCACTGTTGTCCACACGTACTGACGCATATACCCCATAAACGCCAACACGCTTACACGCATGGCATATCTGCATTCGCATAGGCTGACATGTATAGGTTTGGAGGCGAACAGCGGTCTTATGGCTTCTCTCAGGAGCACAGCTAAAACCGCGATTCCCCGCTTGCCTGTGCTGCACGCAAGAAGCTTGATTCGAGCGCAATTCTGCCTTCCTTCGCCGTGCGACTAACTGGATGCAGCGAATGTTGGCACTTTCCTCAATAGTTCATCCATTGTTCTATCTTTGATGGTTATTTTAGTTTGACACTTTCGGGCGGTGTTCAACGCACTCGAAGGTTACACGCACTTTTGTCCTGACGTGATTTTGAGTGTTGTCGAGTAGGCTAGGACCCAACTGGTGCTCCATTTCTCTCTTCTCGTAGTTACTACCGTTGTTCCCAGAATTAGCCAGAGTTCAGTACTTCTTATATTTCCAAACATTGCCGGATATAGTCGCTTTGTTTCCGGACCCTAGTACCCTCTTTTAGCTTGATGCCTACTGGGGTGGTATTTTGAACGCCCCAAAAGAAACGCGTTTCAAATGGTAGGAGAAGGACGAAGTAGTGTACATCCGCTCGTCCACCGCAGTGCTAAACGTAAGTCAGCACACAGGTGTTAATTGCAGCGTAAGCAGACTTAAAATAGTACTGTATTCAGGTGAATGCAATGCATGCTGCACTAACCAACTTCGCATTGTTCTCGAAATTTATGGGCATTTATATGCATCAATTAAGCTAGGCCTCCGAAAGCGTGGCGGTTAAACACACTGCCTATCCGGAGCCTTCTTGAGGCCTCTTTGCATTGGTCCTCGGCGCTCGCCGTTTCTACGTCAATAGAAATGCGATTCAGTGGTTTTGCGATTGATACACTGGTTAGAGACAGAGACCAACGTCTCCGGATCCGGTCTGTTTTTCCTTCTCACTAACGTCTGTTAGGTTACGGGGCAGTCGTTGCAAAAAGCGGCTTCTTCGGCACACAATCCGTTCACAATTTTTCGGGCAAAGGGCAGGGTAGAGGTTCGGGATTCGCGCACACGTTACACTCACGTAGTAACTTTTTGCAACTTAGGGACTCCGGGAGATAGAGTTCTTCTGAAGTAAGCGTTTTAAGTGTTCACGGCTCATGATCATATTTCGTAATCCATTTTTCGAATTACTGTACACAGGGTTTTGTTAACTTCACCTGCACAACTGTTTCAAAACGTCAGCATCAATTTCTGAACCTACTGGTCTACAACAATAGAAAGAAATTACCGCACACCCTCTCTGTCTCCTGCATTTGTGCGGAAATTTGGACCGGTGAAGTGATTGTGAGATCTAATAATTTAGCTCCGCTTATCGGCTGACCCGTGGACACTCATCCTTCATTATCTCACGTCGCTTGTATAATTATCCATCGGTTGTCTCCCGAACCTGTTTACTGACCCCGTCTTTCTCTCCTGTGGTGACTTATTCAGTTCAGCGAACCTCGGCTGGTCAGTGATTAGTCTTCATTTTACTGTTACGTCTTCCGTTTTATTTGCACGCATACCTTTTGTGCACATTCGTTACCCATACAATCCTACTTTGCGTTGTTTTACTATAACTTTGTTATTTTTATTATTTACTTAGTTAATCCACTACCGTTCCAGTGATATTCCTCCAAAAGGCGACAACAGAAACAAGCATGAGCCGAAACCTCAGACAGACGTGCGGACGACCTACGCACTCGTGAACAAAATGGCTCCAACAACACGGCAACAGTACGGTCTTTGTTCAGTTAAAAAAACGTGACGGCCGGTGCCTGGTAGTCCAGCTTGTCCGCCGGTAGGTTACGGCTTCCTGCGCTTGGATTATGGGGCCCCCGCTTGAGGGTTCGTCTGCCTGATACCCGTAACCTACGAACTCAGAGCATCAGGCTTGTACATA
>LUCH01009424.1:0-11466 GCA_013368495.1 Paragonimus heterotremus | reverse complement strand
GCGTATCGCTTCAACAGATGAGACTAGACACATGTCCTTTGCAACCTGATCATCTTCTTCATCTTCAACTAAAAATGAACGTAACAAAATAGAGGACTACCAGGTTTCTCTGATGAAATAATTTCACTTTCCGAAGTGACAGGGATAGTTATGAAGGAAACACCGACAAAACTGATGCCAAGTCGTAGACGTTCCAGCCATATTCGACGATATATAGTGATACGACAATACAGCCTTCGCCCAGAACTCATGGTGCGTCAAAAGTTTACTAACCAGATGGATTCAGAGAGTATGAAGATCAAATAATTAAACACCTAGGTGAAAATTAGTCTTCAGGTCAAGCTTTAACATGTCTTCACTTAACAATACAAGTACGTTATATCACGCAAACATTCAGTGATATGACATATTGTTGTCTAAGATTATCTGTAAAACGTCACAAAAAACCACAGTGCGGAAGCCGACCAAACCAGGTGCACGTGACAATCAAGTGACCCAGAGCTATCGAAGTAGCCTGGATAAACAAAATTTACCCCCAATTGGCAACCACCTATTCCGCGGTCAAATATCTATCTATTGCAGTGAAAAAGGCCATTCTTAGATTATTCGTTATCATTATTTAACGACAACAGAAGTCCCATGATAATGTGCCATTCACCGAAGTTTCTCACCTTTGGTTGGCCACTGGAGTAGAAAAGTGTGGTAATTAGAAATACGTAATAGTAATAAGAAATGTACTTAGCTTAAACCCAGAGCTAGCTTCTACGCAGTAGTAATAACACAGCACATCAGCCAACGGAATTGTAATGTATTCAGTATCTGCACAACGTAATTATTTATGCAGTAAAACAACAATAGCATATAGTGTTCCGTTATGGTTTACAATCACCTGGCCCACTCTCGGCCAACTTGGCCGAATCGGCCACGTGTTTACTGGGCAGGCATTAGCTGATCTATCGACGTTCAAATTGTATCATACCACGTCGTTTGTGGAATTATCTATCGATCGTCCAACGAATCTCACTTCTGGCGCTGTTTTTCTTTCTTGTGGTGTTCTATTCAATCTAACGGACCTTGACTTATCAGTGAGTCGTTACTGTTTTTTTCGATACATTTTTCGTTTAATTCGTACGTCTACCTTTGATCCTATTCGTCACCGTTACATTTTTTCTGTGGTACTATCATCTTTTTGGTCATTTTTATCAGTTGATTGATTAGTCCACTATATCTTCTATATTTTCTCTCGAGTAACTTATAATTCCTATCATATCTCGATGCACAAACAACCGTTTCGTCCCGACTCAACCAATGACCCTTTGTTTGAATGGGCCCAATTCCGTCTTATCACTCCTCAATTACAGAGCGGCGCCTAGTTGTCAAATTTGTTGTACGGGCACGTTCTCCATACAATTTCCGAGGATCATTCGCATTCGATGTGAGGTATTTAATTTTCATGTACACTGATTCGAGTAGTACCGTATTAAATCCAGTTTTCACGAGCGTCTTCTCTTTAACCGTTTCGAAGATAGAATATTTTCTCTGTTGCCGGATATTGAGAAGGACGTTTTTGGATTAACAGATCACGCGCAACTCGTTGTGAGCTTGGATCGTTAGCGAACGATTCAATAACCTCGTCAGTTGGCACCTGAGTGGAATTTTGGCGGCCGGTGTAGGACACTTTTGGAGGCCAAAATTCCCCTCGACTGACCCTTCGGCACTCTACCCCGTGAACCCATCTAACTAGACGTCTGTCATTGTTATTCACACAATCCGCGTCTAAAAGTACCAATTTCTCCACCCTGTCTCCCTCAGTCATTGAACCTCACTCATCTGCCCACAAACCTATTGTTTTCTGTCACTCTCATCCTCCCCACCCCTGTGAATAGGGCCTTCCTGTGGGCCGCCGTGAAACTGTTGCTGGCTGATCGGTCTGCCCGAAGGTCGGCTATTTAGACACACATTTGACCGATCCAATCGCATTTCGTCGGTTCGTCATTGCCTGTCGGTCGTCTGTGTTTGTACTTGTCGTGTCTTTTGGACCCTTGACGGCCTACTGCGGCCAACCATTGTACCTTATCCCACGAACGCAAACGATTTGAGGTTTGCTCTTTGTAATTGATTATAATGTCTATGTCAATAGTACCACGGTTTCCAGCGACTTGACTTGATTCTGGTATTTGGCGTCGTTGGTCATACATGCGTCACTCAACGTTCGTCGGAAGAATGTACAGTACTCAAAGTGGCTTTCCATCATTCAACGTTCGCCAATGATGGATAACGTCGAGCAAAGTCACATGAAATGACTAGTTGTAGGTTAGAAATGCGGTCTGATATCAAAATTATACTGTTCACACCCAGAAGAAGGTTGCGGTCGACCGGATTGAAAAGTCACAAATTCAACACTCGTCTCATTACTCCGAGGAATACTAGGTGCACACAGTCAAGTGGAATTGTTAAGACCGTGTCCATGAGAATATCACAGAATGGACAACCTCTAATGTGGTGAGCCATGTTGCTCTGACATAAGAAGATTTCTTGTGTCCTCAGTGTAGAATGAAAGGGTGGGAGGGTGAGTCGACCTGCAACACAGACTCTTTCTTGTGTGCACTCACCCTAGCCAAATTAACTCGAGTGACCTTTCGCCTGCCTAACAAAGCATAGAGCAGGAGTATCACAGAGAACAATTTGCAGACTGCACTGTACTATGTGCTCCAGTGTGCAACGCAAATCATTCCGTAATGAATGCAAGAGCTCGGTAATATAGTCCACCAGGAACTCCGCTACATTGGATGGTCCCCAGTAGCCGCTCACACTGAACGTTTCTGATTTCATTGAAAAACGGTGCGTCCTAAAGTGACCCGCACTTGTGTTTCGACGCGCTGAAAGGAGACACGACATTAGTGTACAGCTGTGATTCGGCATTAATGCACTTACTGTTGCTGGGGAATGAGAGCTAGCGCACTAACGCCTTCTCTAATCCAGAGCGTACAGACACACCGAAACCAATGTACCTTTTAAGGTAGCCTCGAAGAGCATCCGTCAACGTCATTGGGTCCCGAGAAAGAGTTGGGTGATGCATTCGCAGCACTCCAAGGAACGTTGACTGGTAAATCTTTCTTGTGGGGAACTGGTGAAAACAGAGGGTCAGATCTTTCTTAAGCATCCTCGGCCGATTAACTTCAAAGTGCCGCTCCCGCTGTCGGACACGCCTCCTGAAAGGCAGGTTCCCAATGGCAGTACTGAACTCACTTGAAATACGTATGCGTGTAAGTGAACCTTCCACTACTGCTGTTGCTGACGTTCCGGCAACCGATACAATGTCAATAGCACTATCCGCCACCATATGACACAGCTCTGCAACAGGGTTCAGTCATGAGTGTTAAACAAAATTTCATCATATTACTTCACGATTCCTCGACTGTGGTCCCACATTGAGAAGTTTGGATTGCAGTAGTAAGGCAGTAGCTGAAGTACCCACTTCTGAAGGCGATAAATTGTTGTTTTTGATGTCCCACTCATTAGAAATTGGAAGTCAGTAAGTACACCTAAACAATCGTTTGTTCGAGACAGAGCAGAAATGAAACGAAACAATCTTACTTTCTAGGCATTCCGATAATACTACAGTCATTTGCCAGTTCATATCGGGTAACCTGAATATACCCTCCTAAATTTGTACAAAATTCGAACATTAACACACAAGTGTTGTGGGTATGTTTGAAAATCTATATCTCCGTAAATACTTCAGACCGAGCAAAAGTAAAATAACAATCCGGAGTTACTCATCACGAATTTTCCACCGTGATGTACTAGACTAGTTAATCGTATTCATATTGTGATGCATAAACAAAAACGTCCAACTTTTTCTGCACCTATCTCAACAAAAGCGAAATATCAACCATTAAAAATGTATGGATTTACGGCTTCGTTTAAATAAACATCACTAAACTTGATGAAATTAAGGGTGCAGTTTTGAAAATAAAGTTGACGAACTTTCACTTTCGTAATAATGAATTAGCTGGACTGTGAATTCAACATTTTACTCATTGCTTGCCCAAACCCGCGAAATACCGGCATATTCAGGAGCTTAAATCTGTTACACAGGCTATTATAACTGAGTCCTATAGAAAACGAACGCGAATAACTGACACGAACAAACAAACTGCTGCACAAGTAACATGAATAGAAGCATCCTTCGATTTAATCCGAAATCCAGATTATAATAATATTTTAAAATGTTGACGAAAGAGATTCCAGATGGGCACTGCATTTTGCTACTTTTTTTTACTGATCAACACATGATGTTATGTCATTCTCACGCTGATCCATACCTTAGCAATGGCTTGAAATAACGTGGTTCTGGAAGCGGGATCGTCAGGTTCACTGCAACCTTAACTCAAGTACCAATATTTCTCAGTAGGATTCTGCTGGAAGGTTAAATTTCGTTGCCAAGATGAATAGCAACCCAGCCGATTTCATATTAAGCGCGTTAGTTCTTAAAACACGTTGCCTGAATGGCCTGGCTGGACATTGCCCCGTTGTCGCATGAGTTGCATTCATGTAATTCATCAAAAATCATCAACACTTTCATCGAAATCAACAAAACCGGTTGCACTGAGGGATTTCGTATCACTTTTCAAAGTACGTACGAAGTTCTCATCTGTTTCGTCTAACTGAGGACGACTGTTCGCAGTCAGCAGATACGGATAACCTAGCCCACTCAACCAGTCTTCCACCTTTTGTGCAGTAAAATGGCTGCTGTTATCGGTAACCAGTGCACAGGGAACCGCCTCTCGGCTAAAAGTATCTGAAGTGCACTAAGTATGCAATCATTGCATGGCTAACACGTATAGGAATCAAGTACGACCAAAGCATAATCTTTGACCAGTAATGGATCACAATAATCCGCCTGTAAGCGCTCTCAAACCTAGGATGAAATCAGCCGTGGAACCAACTTGGATGGTTTGAAGGGACTTTTGTGCATGCAATTAATTTGATTATGTGCAGTTCCAGCAATGTCTGCTTCAGTCTGTGGCCACCGAATTGGCAAGCGTGTCCGTGATTATTATTTCTATACCAAGGTGACCAGGCTGTAAATCAAGTAAAACTACTGCGTAAAATGCAGGGGGAACAAGAAATTTATTGTTGGGATACAACATTCAAAAACCGCTCCTAATGAATGTCGAGCTTGGGAAAATTGTTTCGTAGATACGTTCTATCTATTAAGTATAGCCGAAATAGTAAAATTACACTTCGTATCGTATCGGAAAACAGGTTTACTCAAGCTACTGGTAATGGCTTAACCAAATCAGAATTTTCTGTCCCTTCATCGCAAATGTATTTGGAAAGATAGTCAACATTTATGTGCTCGGACAATCTATGTTGGTTTTCATGAATATGCAGACAGAGCAATGCTCTAATATAAATAAATCGTAGCTGAGGATTTGGCGGACGATTTATTGACATAAGGACATGAGGATAACTGCCTCATGATCTGTTATCGTTGTAGAACACGCACCAGGGAGATATCTGTAAAGATGAATTACAGCCCAATAAACAGCGAGTGGTTTTCTTTCAGTTTGGGGAAGCCTCGAAATGCATAAAACTGAGTATTCGTCTTGCTTTAGTGCGGTGCTTAGACACAAGCATCCTTAATGACAGCAGATGCAAGCTTTGGAAGAAGTGGTTGTGGCGAAACACTTGTGATGAGAAAGTTCAGTAAAATGTCTACTGTAGCCTGATAAACACCAGTTCAAGCAGATTTTGAAGTAAAGCGAGGGTGTATTAGGTAAAATCTGCGATGGAATGAAAATCATCGACAGTCTTTGAAGTGGAGGCATTAAGCAGAAGTGTGAATTGTGAAAAAGCATGCCGACGCCCAGTTTCAGCAACAGAGTACTCGAAACGAGAAAATTTCGTAGCACGAAAAATACTTTGCAGAAGTGATAGCAACTTCATAAGTACAACGGCTTTTAAGTTAAACAAACAACCTATAATGACGAATTCGTTTGGTAAATTATGTCCAATAATGCGTTTCCGTAAAAACTGCAACACATTCCTAATTAACACACACTACTTAACATGTCTTTAAAAATTGCTGGGGGAATTTTTAACCCAAAAAGTGAAAAATATGCTTAAAATCAGTTCATATGAGGGGTTCGTTATAGCAAGTTGTACTGACTGTCAAGAGATTTTTCCGGCATGTCTCTCTGACATGAAGTTTCAAAGATTACTTTGAGCTAAGAAATCGGGTTCTTCCGTCGCACACCTTCTCTGCAATAAGCACTTGTTCAAAGTAACAGGATGGTTTTCGTACATTTTTGGTGTTTGGTCGTCACATTTCAAAGACGTAACAACTGGAGCATCCTGTATGCAGGACACTACAGTAGTCAGTAGTTCTGTGGTGAAAATCTACTCGATTCAACACTCATCCAAACCCCGACAAAATAGAGGATCTAACAGGGGGCCAATCCAAACGTCGAGTTAAAGATACTACATCAGGACTGGACAAACAATCCTCCCTTCGTTATCCGCTCATTTGTTCTGTACTGCACCGATTAATGTACAGTTGATGACTTTGTATAAAAGTGTTATCAGCCAATGAGTGACCATTATTTCTTTAATACTGCTATAAATCTATAAATGCGGCTTCTTGTCTCAAAAATAGGACCTGCTTACTGCAACCAGTACGAGGTTTTCTCCTAATTACTTGCGTGGGAGGTTTCAATCCGAGTACAATTTCTAGGGCTAGTCGAAGTCCCTAATTCCGAGTGTTGCAAGTTCCTCTACAGTTAATTTGCACAATGTTTTATTGACACGTGTACGAAAGTCAAGTAGGTTAATCCAACGCTTCACAAACATCGATGTTCCTGAAATGTAAAGAAGAAACTATTTGATTTGTACACCACTGGGAGTCTTCGAACATCCTAAAACCACTTGGAAATGTCCAGTTCCAGAAGATTCGTAATATTGTAAAAGAGCTTTTGCTGAAGACCAGAGGCACTGATTCCTGTGATTAATCGAACTCTTAGCTAAATCTGTAGCTAATCGCCGAAATCACACCTTGAAGTTTTAGTTCGAAGTTGAAGGATAAATGCAGGCTTGTTGGCTTTCTTTTTTCATTAAATTATGGGATTTCGCTCTTTCCGCAGCTTCGCAGTTGACGAGGTGGGGATGCTTAAGGAGCAGATGCTTCAAAAAAGTGCATGAAAACGAGAGGGGTGAATCCGGAAAGACTAGATTTTTAATCACAGCATAAGCATCCTTGACAACGACCTTCAGGAAATACTGTGCTTTCGTCCTTTCTTTCATATATTTACGCTTAATACACTAAATTTCAGAGCGTTCCGGGTAATCTTCCATAAACTGTAGATATCCAGATATTCCACACTACAAAAATCCATCATAAGTAGCTTACTGACCGTGACGGCATTTGTAGTAGATAGAAACACGCATTAGTGATGGGAACTGTACTTAGTTCAAACCCAGAACAAGTTTCTACGCAGTAACAATAACACAGCAAGTGGGACAATGAAAACCTAATGTGATCCATATTATGCATGGCGTAATTATTCATACATTTAAGCAGTAACAGTACAATTCCGCTCCGTGCACGCTTGTCGCCTCGCTCCGTTATCGTTTCGTATTTGTATCCGCTTATCCACGCGTTGACTTCGCAAGTCAACAATATACTCTTTGTCTACTCGCTGTATTATTCTCAACCGGTTATCGTCGGTTCGCTCGATCCTACAATGTCCAGTTACGAGTCACAATCACCACGGAATAGGTCTTCGGAGATGCGATGAAATCATAGAAAAAAACAATGATCGAGAATTGATAAACAAGACTATGGGGAGCTTTTTTTGAACCACCTAATTCGTTTTCCCCTTTCTACTCCGATAGATGTTGTTATGGTAAGTGTTAACATAATTTCATAAAACTAAGTATACGCAGATCTCCACTGAGTTAAAAAATCAATCTTGTTCGAGAACGCATTAGAGATCCATATTTGGTAGCCAAAATCACGAGTAGTTTTTATGATTACCTAACTCACGTCATTCTCTTGCATTAAATACTATCTACATGATGCAGGATAGTACAATTCAATGAGAAGTATGATAAGCTGAGTTGCGTTCAGTTATTATATGTGTAAATATTATACTCACCTCCGGTGGGGTGTCGCGAAACGTAATCTTTAAATGTTGCCTAGCATTTTCCACCTGCATACGTCATGGCAAATGCCGACTCAGTGCCCATAGTTTCCTTCATACACCGCCAAACAGACTATCGTGCCCAGGGAGCGTTCAGCCCAAGTAATGTGATGTTCTCATTGTTTTATATATCATTTTGTTAACGTCGCGTAACTGCTGAATCAAGTCACAGTGTACGTTGTTGTCTGACTTGACAAAAATGAGTGATACAACAATTGTGAATAAACTTTGCTACGCACACCTGTTATTTCTTTCTACAACGCCGGTAACTGGCAGTCAACCAAAATATTTCATTGTTGTATTAAATTTCAGTACTATTGTTTCGCAGCATCAACTGTGCTTGCAACACTTCAAATACTTCCCCATTACCACTGGACGTCTTATGAACACTGTTCGTTCTCGGAGAGTCCAGTCCTTGACAGTACTCGGTATTTTGTACTTCTGTAGTTCATTCATTTTTTCCACCACATATATAATCCATCTGGAATGGTAATTTAACACGAACCTGTTACAAGCTTTATGTGTAATGGTCTCTTTAAAACTGCCTTCAACCCTCTGAATAGTTCAACATATCAGAATGGAAATACGTAGGTAAATATGTTACATTATTCTTGCCCAGTCGCAACTTCCGCAACCGTGCAACTCTTGTCTGTGAAGGTGTCTCGGACGGGGACACTTAAATGAAGGTAATTGTCTGGGGAGCACGCACAGAGGAACACAACTGCTGTGCATGAAAATAAATAAGTGAGGAAAATACAGGGGAGGGATGTCGCCATAGGGGATGTTGGAGGTTAGGACTGAAGGTGACTGTTGTATACGCGCTAAGGCCGCCTGTGTGTCCGCACACTCGCGTTGAGATTCAAGCGGCGTTCTCATTGGTCGCGCCTTCAACGGCCAACGACTCATTCGACCACGCACACACCTTGTAAATCCGGCAACATAGTCTGTACTTCTACTGAGTGGCATGTTCTCTCTATAGCTGTTACAGCCGGTAAGCCTTACTGTTGATTGCACACGTATACGAATACAACAATGACAATAATAGGTTGAGTAGACCGATTGGAAAACTAGCTGGTGCGCACAGAAAACGTCACGTACTGAGGTTTCTTTATGCTGCAGGCGCACGCAGAGACATCAGATTCGTTGGATGATGACAGTGACGCTAGTCTTCTGAGTGGCTTATCGGATTATGAATGGAAAGCAAACAAGGAAAAATACATGATGAGTAGAATTTGCCACCAATCTTCAGGGTAGTATCACAGAGGTTGAGCTCTAACATGCTTCTTTTCCTAAGCGCAACGTCTGGTCTTCAATTAATTGTATACAAACAATAAACTAAAATTGCACAACGCCACTTGTTTGACGGATAACGGTTACGGGGAAGTTGGTGCACCAGGTGAAGTCCAAAGTATTCATTGAATGACGGGTGAAATACACTTAGCCAGGTTGCAATTCCGTCTATTATCCACAGTGAACTAAAGATGGCACAAGCTTCCTGGTCTTAATCATCAAAATTAGTAACATGGCGTACTTCTGGAACGAGTATTGGAACAGTTGTCTGTTTGTGACGACGATCGTGCGTATGACAAGCAGCTGGTAACCACATTACCTGTCTTCACCTATTTTGTTCTTGTTAATCGCTCTTCTTCTTACAGTCAAAATCCATTTAGTAACAACTGCAAGTCCTCTTTGTAAAAAATGGCCCAGACACTCAAATAGTGTGCTCGAAGAATCTTACTTCCGACGAACGTTAACCCCGCTGTACTACTGAGGCTTAATATCATATGCTTGTCGAACACTGTTCTCATGCAACTAATCCGTCCTTACTTCCTCTGTTGAACACTTGCTTATATGTACCCTTAGTTTCGAGTAGGCTAGTTGTAGCCGGTCATGTTCAAGTGAACAGTAGATGTCAGAAATTATAAATTTAGTGGATTCAATATCGAGGTTTGTTGTTATTCTCTTCCTTTTGATTTTTAGTATTTTTCTTGTAATTTGGCACCCGTCTGCACGACCACCTATTCTGGATCGGAATCGGCAGCTCAAGGGGCTGAGAATTTAACAGACGATCGCTGCATCACAGACGCGCCTGTTCGAGATCCAGTCTATCGACAGACGTTGCAAGTAAACCAAGCGTGGCTCGACGAGTCGGTAGACATCTGAGATTAACGACTACACATCACTGATCAAAAAACGATTTGAGGTAGTGGACAACTGTGAAATAAGAAACCATGCACAAGAGTGCAAACAAACACGTCGCTATTACTCGTAATACGTGTCCCGAAGATTTTTTCCCAGATCGCTTTCTTCACAGGCATTAAAGAAAAGGCTACAGCGGTTATGTCAGTGAACATAGCTCTAGCAGGATTTAGAAAGACAGTTTGCCCAATCGAACAATCCAGATAATTGAGAACAAATATAGTGAAAATAAGACGGAAAATTGTCAGCGATGGAAAAATTGTTAGAGTGATCATCTGAAAACAGAAGATTGCCCCAAAAAATGTGACCAGTGACGAAGTAGTGGGATTGATAATTGCACGTCAATATTCGAATGCAAAATAGGAACTTAAGTCATGATAGGCACAGGCAAAAATTCAGATCTACATACAAAGATTTGTGTCTCCGTTCTCAGCTGATTGTAAGTCACATACAATAACTTGAACATAAAGGATTGAAATCTCGATCCGTCAACAAAACATACAATCGAAAACGAACAACGATAGTTATGGAGTCTCTGATTAAACAGCTACATCAACCGCGACGACACTGCGCACACGAGAACGAATTACTTTCACTTCCGAATTAAATGGTAGGTACAGTCTCATTCATGCATACTGACTCCAGCAATATCACGTACTACGGATTCACAAAGTTGCCCATTTGCGCAACAACATGCGCTGATTCTCATATGGATTCGGCCAATTAACAGTAACAATCTGCCAACCAGGCCACCAAATAGTCCTCCGTCAGGTTAGCAACAATCATATGTGGTTGTAATCGTCTCGAAACATTGACAGTATCGAATGCGGTGCTAAAATCAATCCCGATATGGGTCAAGTGACGGAATACAGTTTCGGACTTGATACCCGAAACCATGACCATGTGTAAATGTGACTAATGAACACTTTAGGAAAGCTGTGAATGCCAAACAATTTGTTGACCTAAGAAGCAGGGAGATTGTCGCTGTAGTGGGATTATCCTTGCTAGCAAACCAACTCATCAATTACTCGTGGGTAATCTGATGTCAACTGAACTGACA
>LUCH01009423.1:0-14575 GCA_013368495.1 Paragonimus heterotremus | reverse complement strand
CGGATGGCAAGTCACCGGTGGAATGTAAATTCAACAGAAAACCCAGGACTGTCTTTGATATCAAGTTCCCGTATTCAAACAGAGGGGGAGGACGCAGTGCAGAAATGGAAAGACAGTACAATCAAAGACACGGAGCTCGTGAACGTTACTTCAAATGCGGCGAGCCGATACTTACACGAATGTTTCATGGACCGCTAGCAAGGACAAACCAGTGTACCGTTTGGAAGAGTTTACAACATAAGCTTGCACTTGGAAAGACCGGAGTCCTAGTCAGTATAGTCTGCCGGATCAAAACAGTACACAAACCCGACCACCTTGTCAAGATAGAAACATAGTTCCGAATACACTTCGCATACTCCAATTGCAAAGTGCTGCTTCAAGACTGGAACATTCCCACTCCTACCTTCTTTACTGCAAACAATCCACTTGAGACTGCGGACACGTTCACACCCTTGGGTAGCACTACTTCCTAAGCCTGTAACATTGCTGATGATATGGCAGCTAGGATAACAAATGCATGAGTCCCCTTTGCCAACCTGCATTACCTGTGACGTCTAGGCTTTCGATTGTCGCTAAAAGAAAGAATAAATAACGCTTGTATACGTTCCATCAAGTTCTATGGTTTGGAAACATGGCCCATTCGCTAGGAAGATATAAGCTGACTTGCTGCCTTTAACCATTATTGTCTCCGACGCTTAATCCACATCAGTTGAACTGACCGCGTGAGCAACACGGCCGTCCGCCGGTGCGCACTTACAAACGCGCGATTAGCTATTCGCGTTACAGGGCTTACGTCGGTTGGGTCACGTGCTCCGAATGCCACCTGAGCGTTTGCCATACCGGGTATGGTATATTTAAGACCATCAACTGAGTAGAACCGCTTTGTGGTCAAACAACAACAAATATGAATACCCTGACTGCTCTATTGAGCAAAGTGGGTTGTTAGTCTGCCTAGCTATGTTTCTCGTGATCACTCACATCGCTATTCGAGATGATGATGTGTCACTGTTAATGGTGCACCTGCATCCATGCCATTCCTATTTCTCCTGCCTAGTCTTCTTTTACTACTACCATAACCTTTATGGCAACATATCCTCATCTACGATACTCCATGTCACTGTTGAGGTGAGCAGTGGTCCAAGCTTCTGATCAAGCTCACGGCTGATTATGATTATGAAGAAACCACGCTTCAAATTAGAGTAATCGCTTTTGAGCACAGCCTTTATATTCAGACAGTTTTCGGTCACTCATCCGAAAAGGATTACCATACTCGGGTTTCGCTCACGTTAGAGCTAGTCAGTAGTCCATATGCCTACCACAGCCGCAGTTAAAATTCTGGCAACACACCAATGTATCAAAAGTGTTGACTATTGGGCCACTGACCTCACATTGGGCGCCACCGAACTGTACCTGAACGCCCAATCACTTTTGTTTGTGAATAACGATCAGGCTGCTTGGTCGTCTCGATAGGAGACAATTACTGTCCAGTCGATAACCCCGTGATTGGGAATTCCTAGACAGGTCGAAACCTCCGATCCCATTAAACGTGCTTGCTGACAGTTTGGATTGGATTAATTACATAACTCACATTTGATGGCAAACTTCGTATTCAGATAGACCTTCTAGCCAGCCTTTTTCGACAGGAAGTAGTAGATTCGTGTTTCGATCTTTCTAAACCTTATCAGTAGTGCATATCAGTCACGACCAAGACTAGGACTTCGGCGCAGTGGTCAACACTGTGGTCGCATGAAATCGTCGCCGGGATTCCATTCCTCGCCGTGTAAAGCATATAGGCTACTGACGAGCTCTAGCGAGAGCGAAGTTCAAATCTAGTGCCTCCTTGGAAGACATGTTGGGCCGAAAGTCTATATGAATGCGAAACCTGTCGTCGAATGCGAGTGATCAATTTGAAACTAACCAAATCTGCGTCCACTCAGTAGTAATCTGAACCAAGTTTGTTTAACCTTTTAATTAAAAAAAATGTGCGCAGAAGAGTGGAAGGTAGCAACGACAAAATTACAAATCGTCCCAGGTTGGTAAGGATCCTCCAGGCTGATGTGCTGGCACAGAGATCTACAAGTCACGTGACTAAGTCCCAAGTGCTCATTCTTTCACTCTGCGTTCGCACTGCTCATATTATGCCGAGGATGTGGGTTGGTCAGTTTGAAGACACTTTAGGGTCCCAACAACTAAACATGTAATGAACCTCCAGGAAGCCAAGGACCTAGAGATATTATGCACTGTTTGAGGAGGCTAAGTAACACCGTGCAAGTGAAACGGACAACGGGAACCACGGTCAGCTTCCAAAGCGGCTAGTCCCCACGCTGATAACGTGGGATTGTACAGTGGACACAAAACGATGATCGACAAATGGAGTGTAGAAAGAAAACTCGTCTTGTTCCATGAAGCGGCGGCAGACTATCGTATGAGCCGAAATGGGCGTTTTCTGGGTTCAGTTATGGCACCTCGTCCGCATCAGCAAGCAGAAAAAAGCACCCTGAACGGCCTTGACTCAGAACCAGTCTTGACATGACAATCGCGAGAAAATGCGCCTCGGTAGACGTTTGCTGGTCGTACGAGGGCATTGCCTGCCACCACGCAAACAAGCCATAATGGACGGCTACCAAAAAACCAAGACACTGTTGCGCTCCATTTCTTCGAGCTGACGAGACGTTGTTTCAACTCGCACGTCTTAACCACGACATCAATAATGGATGCTTAGCCGCACCTATCAGGATGTGAACATCTTCCCCATTACTAAATATATCGGTTCACGTCGTCGTGGCGTGACACCAGCAGAGGATAAACTGCCAGTGACACAAGGAACAGCAGGTACCCGGAACAGGCAATATGGCGTGGCAGACGCGCCATCAGCCAGACGATGAAGTGGACCAGGATACCAAAGAAACTGATGCTTGCGCTACCAATCGGCGATCTACCAGTGCGCCAGCCTAAGGACCCCACAGCGACTTTGGACGGAAATTTAACACTGGCGCGATCAATCTACAATTTCGCGCACTCTTCTTCAGTAATCCACCACATCCTAAAAAACCCGCGGCGTGGCATGCCCAATGCCGAACGCATATTGAGAGTGCAAAACCGGTCAGAACTATCGCGGGATGCGTCCATCAGCGAGACAAAATTGTAAGACCACCCAGCTGCTTGCGGGCAAATTCGTAACTATACACCCCCTCCACCCACGTTCGTGTGATGAGGATCACGGTGCCACAGCGATGAAGTACCTTGGCAGCCATTCGTATTGACTGCAAAAGTGATCGCAGCGAAACGACGTGGTCGCTCTAGCATGTAGTCCATAACTGGAAACTAGTCGCACGCTCTCACGTCCCGCTTGCAACCACACACCCCCACAGGTGGTGCGGAGTAACCTAGATTCAGACAGTTCCACTACTACTAGGCATTTCCCAAATTCGTTACTCAACTGCAATTTAATGTCCCACCGCTAGCATACCGATCAGAAGTGCCCAAGAGTTCCGACTGCATTCGGCTCATAACTACACAGAGCCATGTAAACGCATACAGTCCCCCAGGGAAACTGCATTCACGTTGTGTGCCACATAAGTCTCTTGCACAGTCGGCATGGTGATTGGCAACACACCTAATGGCGCCTGCGTAGGAATGAGCACACCAACCACCACGAGGACGACAAAACCGGATCCGCCGGTAAGTGTTGCCAAGCCGTTACTGACCACCCGCAACTGGTCTACCACTTGAGCACACTATCTGCATTCAGCATGACCACTCAGACAGAACTGTCCTTGCTGCAGTTCCAATCTGATTTCCGTCTACAACGCGCCAGTCCTCGCCCGAATTTACGCGACGCTGGGTAAGTCCAGTAGTAGAAACCTCAATAATTAAGGCAGCATAACCAGTGCAAACGCTGAGTCAGACAGTGCGCAGCAACGATGTAGTGTCAATCGAAGGACCCTGAGCTCTCCTTTCAGATCATATGAAGCAGGTGTAGTTCACATGCAGCACAAAGAAACCTAGTTTCATGTGACCAAACACGTCGGACTCTATTCGCAGTAGACACAAAGATGTACATACCAACACACTGACCGTTACCCTTCGTAGCTTGATGAGCTTAAGATAACTGCCCGTTTCCGCTGCGATTAACACAATTCCTCATCACATCCGCGACTACCGATCTAGCCAGGTGGAGTTCACACCTCCGTACGTATACTTTAATGCTGTATTCAGGCCTATCCAACGCAAACTAATCACGCGTGTACGTCTAGTAATTGGTGAATAGCTTGATATTAATGCGATCCTCACCGATTCATTAAAAGTAAATGGACCCTAGAACGTTATGGTCCACTACCAAATGGACACTGTGAAGCATTATAGCAACATCATATAAAATGCTAAATGATTTTGTTATGAACAAATATATCTCGTAGCAGCGCTGCAATCCTATTTCCCAATGCTTTCTGCGTACCACACTAATTGTTTGTTGTTAATTATTTCTACATTACTTTTGTAGGACTACCGCAGCTGGTGCGACTTACGACGCCTTGAAGCTACCGTGGGCAATGATACAAGATTTCTCACGTCAACTGCGGACGATTCTAGATGGGAGCAATTTCGTCATCAACAAAATCGGATATTGATGTTAAAAGAACAAAGGGAACCAGAAACCAGCGACCCTACGTCTGAAAAAGCTTCGAATTACCTTACGAAATGGCAGCTTATGGGCTGGAGAGGACCCATTGAAGCACCGCCCATTTACTGGCAATCAATAGATTCAATGAAACTGTGATACATGTATGAGACAGACGCAACAATTATGTATTTGTGTATGATGCGACTTGTAAATTGCAAAGTAACACAGGTGACAAAGCTGGGGCTAAAATGCCGAATACCAATACACGAAAATCAACGATAACCACTATAATACTGTGGCATCGTTTGCGCAGAAGGAGCAGCCGGTGCTGTTTGACTTGGATTGGTTGTGCCATAGCCAGCAGCATAAGCCGAGTAACCGGGATAGTAGCTACCATACGCAGTCGCAGCGGAACCCTGCTGCGGTGTAGTCACACTGGGTGTTGTTGTGGCGGCGGCTGCAGTTGGACCACCAGCAGATTGCTGTTGCCACGCGTTGAACTGTTGAGCGGCGGCCATTGCACCCGTCGTAGGTGGCTGAGAAGTACCGGAAGCCGGTGCGGCTCCAGGTGCTGTTGTAGCTCCGTACCCGTAATAGGACGCGTAGGCAGCTGCAGCAAGAGCAGCAGATGCATCCGTCGCGCTTGATGATTGTGCAGAAGCAACAGGTGTTTGAGCTGTGCTGGTCTGAGGCTTGTCGGCAACGGCAGACGCATATAGCGAAGGAGCAACGCTGGTGGCAGACGTATTGGAACGAGACTGCGCTGTGGTCGGCTGCGATGGTTGCGACTGTTGACCACCATAGCCACCGCCGTAGCCTCCGTAACCATATCCATATGAATAAGAAGCCTGAGCAGAAGCTGTTGGTTGAGCACTGCTCGGATCTGGTTTGGTTCCTTGAGAAGCATAAGCGTAACCATATTGTTGGGAGGCTTGCTGCAAAGTAAAATTTTAAAAAAAACTGAGGGCGCGAAAAATTCAGGGCAAGGATGATCGCAGAACAAGGCTTGCCGAGTCTGGAGGACTTCGCTGCAAGCTAGCAATCAAATGTACTCATCATAAACAAAGTAGCTGGTAGTAAACAAGTTACAGCCGGATGCACGCGTAAGGTTTGCAAGCAGAAAATTAACGCCCATCAACCTAGTACGAGTGGACAGTGATGGTCCGGAAAGTAGCCCAAAAACAAGGCAAGAAACTAATGGTGTGACTTCGTTTTATTCAACTAATTTGGTTAACTTTAACAGTGTCAGGGGAAGAATATTCTAACTAATATGACCTTACCAGCGAAATATTCCCGAGCATGGTCTCAACAGGCAATTAGATGACACCCGACAAACTAAGAAAACAAGTCATCAACCTGACCAAGAATCAAATCCACCAACATTGACAGCAATAAACCTACCCTCAATACATAGATGCTTAACCACCACACGGCATTAGAGAATAAGTAAACCTCAATTAGGAAGTGAAAAGAAGGAAAACTGAGATACAAACAGCAAATTCAAACGTTTAACATTAAGGTGTCTATAACTTGGAAACTAATCAGTTATAAGAGAAAGGCGTTTTCAATAAGACAGCTGCTTCGTGACTTCTGCTGAACCACATCATTAACTGCACTGTTCAATGGGACTAATTACACCAAAATCGACGTGCTTGACGCACGTCCATAAAATAGCGATGATACCGTATTCAAGTCTTATTTCGAAACATGGAATCTTGCCGAGCTTATTCGTTTTAACCAGTCACCTAAGCAATCTATCAAAAAAAATCTGAGGCGGGCGTCACACATCTAACCGATCACAGCGGTAGAACACGTCATGCGCATAATTACTTAGGTACTCAATACATATAACGATGGTCGCAATACTGGCAAGAATATTAAACAACCAGCACGATCAGGACGAATCTACGAAGTAAACCCAAACGTAATTAATTACAGAATACTCAGGAATCATATAACCTTAGTAATACTGACTTACGCCTGTTTGGGACGACGGCATCTGCTGTTGGGCCGGTGTAGGTTGCTGAGGAAGCGAAGACTGTGATCCACCAGTAGATGCAGGAGATGGGTTTGAACCGGGACCAACATCGAAACGGCTGCGGGCAGATCTTGCACCGCCGAGGCCTGGAGGTGCATTTGTTGGAGCAGGTGGATTAGCGCTCATTGGTCCAGCACCATAACCGCTGCCATAGCCCGTTGGATAACTGGTTGGTGGATAATTTGAATACGATTGTTGCCCGGTAGGTGCCGGCTTATTATCAAAACGGGATTGCTTAGGACCGCTTGGTTGCGGGGTTGCATTCGCACGAGTTTCACCATATCGAGCTGCTCCAGATGCATAAAGACTTCCGGGGTCAGAAGGCTGACGATCGGTTGATTGAGTATCTTGTGCACCTTTGTCGCTTTCCGCAGAACTATAAGGACGAGTGGTGGTCGCTTGTGGTCCACTCATACCACGACCTGAACGACCACCACGCGATCCTTCACTGCTACCCAGGTTATCGCTCGCCGGATAGTTCGCAGTGGGATAACCACTGGCCCCTTCGGGTGGATAACCACTTGCATAACCAGATTGTCCACTACCAGGGTAACTGGGAGGACCACTGCGTTGATATCCACTGGAATAGCCCCCAGGTCCAGATCCAGAATATCCTCCAGCCGGTTTAGGTTGCTGTGCCGGAGCGCCATAAGGCCCGGTGGTGCTGGCTGAGTAGCGATCTCTGCTACGGTCAGAATAATCTTCAGTTACAGGATAAGAAGGGGCACTACCAGCGCCATATGTGTCAGCCGGAACACTGGGAGGATAAGAGCTGTAAGACTGTGTTCGATCGCTTGATCCAACTGAATATCCTGATGCGGAGTCCTGGTCACCTTGATAACCACCACGAGCACTTGAGGGGTAGCCACCACGACCGCCGGAACCACCTCGAACAAATGGAGTACCTCGTCCCAGAGGAGCCCCACCGCGACCCATAGGAGCACTCTCTCTATCCATATGAGCACCAGCACGACCACCACGAGGTGGTGCGCTACCGACACCCCCACGAGCACTGTAGCCACCTGCGTCTGGAGCGCCACCGTAAGAACCACGAGTACTATAGCTGCTAGCATCTGGAGCGCCACCATATGAACCACGAGTACCATAGTTACTAGTGTCCGGAGCGCCACCGTATGAACCACGAGTGTTATATCCACCTGCGTCTGGAGCACCACCGTATGGACCACGAGCGTTGTAGCCACTAGCATCTGGTGCGCCACCATACGAACCACGTGTAGGAGGACCGTATCCACCACGATAGCCGCCACCGCCGACCACACCTGTAACGTAACGAAACGACAGTTAAATGCCTCTTAACAAAATGTAGTAAACGCGACCTATCGGTTGTCAGAGCATCCGGTGAACTATTAATAAAACAACCCGCCAGTTGATACCTAACGTGTGGACCAACATGCATAAGACTCAGCTAATTAAACAAAGAAGCTCCAAACAAGAGCACGGATTACGTGATAAACAATGACAAAGACTGTCGTCTCCCGTAAATAATCATATTCTGTAGAAAATTTTTAAAAAAACAACCAGAAAAATGAGACTAACCTTTATGCGGACGCACCATATACAGAGCGTGAACAAGAAGTCCTCGGCATAGGAGACGACACCTAATGATAGTAGCTGACAGCACTAGCGACAGTAACGACTAATAATTCCAGCCGTTAAAAGACGCTGAAAAACATAACTGTGCAATTTCGAATAGCTTTAAACACTTCCTAGCCCTAATTAACACAACAATGCAGAAACGTTCCCCTGAGCCATAAAAACCTGAAACTACAACAAAACTTACCATCGGGTGGTGGTTGACTATCAACAACGGCTGGAGTCGTCTCATTACCAGTACCATAAGTATCAACTGGACCACCCTTGCCAGTGGAACTATCGTAGTGACCCTGGGGGCCGCCATAGACTGAATCCATTGGACCACCATATCCAACTTCGTTGGTACCTCCACGATAGCCACCTCTTCCACCTCTTGGCGGTCTCCCATCGGAACCTCTGAAATCCATTGGAGGCGCCGCGTCATAAGGATTACCATAGCCACGTGTCATGCCATTACCGTAAGGAGCACCACGACCACCGCGCATCACCATGCCGCCACCTCCACGAGGAGCGCCATATCCGCCGTATCCCCCTCCCGGTCCCATACTGGGTGGATAGCCACCACGGTTTGGCGGGCCACCAAAGCGACTGGGTGGTCCACCACCGAAACGGTCATTTGGACGACTGTAAGATTCCCGATCACGACCTACAAACAAATAGTGCAGCACACAAATACAATGACGAACAGGAAGTGTCAATCGGGCCACGGGATCGATAAAAACCAGGATTCGAAACTATTAGAACAATAAGCAAGATTTTAAATGGCTCGTGGACCTTACAACTGAATTAGGATGCTGAACACAACGCTTCTGTGCCGAAGTTCATGATTCAGTCGCAAAGCATGGCTCGATTGGTTACGAATGGGAGCAAGCCTTCTCGATTCCTGTTGGATAATGAATAGAATAGCTAGCAGTGGATCATGAAATTTGCTTACCTCTATCATAGCGATCACTGTCACGACTGCGATCTCGTTCAGCATTGTATCCTCCCCTAAAAAGAAATACAGCGTAGAGTTAATAACAAGTAATCCCAATGAGCCGCTGACCTATCTCAAACCCGTCTGAAACAGCCCTTAACAGCATTGGTTACACAACATAAAGCGTCAATATTTTCAAATCACATAAAATCAGCAAATCTTGGGAGCTTCAGCTGTGTGATACACGCACCTATATTCTCGGCGACCTCTATCATCACGGCGATCAGGCGAACGACGAAAGTCATCGCGGCGACCGCGACCGTAGTCCCGTCCACGATCTCTGTTAGCATGCCCTCCGTGGAAACGTGAGTCGCTGCTCTCGCGATCACGACTGCCTTCCCAGCGTTGGCGCTTCTCAGGAGGCGGTCTGTTGGCTTGTCCTTCCTGATTGTATTTTTGCACCAGATCGTTTGCTTCCGCAGAATTCAGCTCCGTGAACAACACCTCACCGAAAACACTACTGGAATCCTCCGACAGTGGTTTTGGAATCTCGAAATTAGCTGAAGTGTAATAAGTGATTAGCGAAGTCAAATAACCGATCGATGTATTGATAATAATTGAAGCGGTTTTAAATTACCGACCCATGTCGAAGTCGTTTTCCGCAACTGTCAACGAAACACTCTAAGTAAGCGTATGAACCGACCAACGTGAAAAACGCTTAGAGACGTGTGACCCGCATAAGAAACCAAAAACGGATTGTATGGTGTCGTTAGCAGGAATACTTGAAAAACACAGCAGCATATTTAGTCAGGTTAGGTGAACCAGACGACTGTATAGAACTCACCCACTCTATTTTTTTGATCAATACGCCAAACTCCCAACGAAACCAACGACTTCATTTGCAATTACCCAAAGGTACAAACTGAAGATCCTTTAACTGGTCGGATGAATGAATGCATGCCATAAAATCGCGACAAGAATAACTAGCATTTCTATTCAGCTAAAAAAAAATCAGCATCCTAGGCGCAGCAGATAGGGAAATAAAAAGTAATAGCCTAGGTCGATAATCTGATTTCTTTAAAACGGAACACGTGATCGAAGCGCGATATCAGACAAGATACAACTAGTTGTTATGACTGAACTTAGTAGTAAATACGTCCATAGCAGGGCATACCAACCACTGTTCCGAACAAAGAGAGAACAACTACCTTTCATTTCGAGTACAGCACTTTCAGGCACTTCCTTGCCCTCCTCTTTTTCCCGTTGGGCAATTCGACGCCTGAATTCTTCATCAGTGGGTACGATAACAATGGCCTTTCGTTTGAAGCCCTCAAACGGACGCATTTTACGACGCTGTGCTGACGGATACACATTTGTCTGTGATTAAGGTCAGGAAGACGAGATCGAACGAATGAAGTGGATAATAATAAATTGAAGTGACCAGTTCCGCCACAGATTGTTGCCAGTACAACGTGGAATATGGATGTGCGCGTATAGAGATTGAGCGAACGACCAAAATCCGATAGTTGCGGTACCCCAGAAAAACAAAGCAAGCAAGTACCTTGCTAATAATCGGCTGATTACAATCGACAATAGATGGTTGAATAGCGTATAGATACTTGAGGACAGACGCTATGTGGTGGACAATAACTAACTGAAGATAACTAACGCGCACAGAAGTAACGGCATGACTAAAGTATTTACTGTTTACGAAAGTATAACACGCATCTAATGAGTACGACATGGATAGCGCGTAAATATGGACCGACAACCTAAAGCTGGACAAATTCCATCTCGAAAAGAATGCAAAAACGACTGATTATATTGTCTATTTAGGGGCATACTGAAATATAAGAGAAATGGCCGTACCAGTAAGATCCACCCTGAAAGAAATAAACTGACGCAAAATATGAACGCACCTGGTCAAGAATGTAATTGCGCCGGCGTCTCGACGCGATGCTCATAAGAGTGTTCAGACATTTAGTCGCTTTATCGATTAGAACGTCCCAACGGCCGTGGTAATTGCGCTGGCGACTAAGTCCACAAACCTGAATGCAGAAAGACAACAGTTCGAAATTAATTTACAGTGGACACATGATGATGCCAAATGACCCGAAATGTTAACAACCCGCACAACAAAAATCATGTAGTGTATTGCGCAAACTGTGAGTTGGACACCACAAGGCAACAGCACACAGGGCAACCCAGAATTGACCGTGCAACCGTGTATGCGAGGATCAGTTTCGTTACCACTAAGCTGTCGCAAGCTTGAGAGAAAATTAGCATGATTTAGACAGTGAACCTATCCATAAATACTCACTTTCATTTTGTCGAGAATTAGGTTGGTTCCCAACACCGTATATTGCTTTTCACGATTATCCGCTCGCAACCGCTCAGCATAATAGGTTTTCCCTGCGCCCGGTAATCCTATCATCATGATCACTTCACATTCAGCTTTGGAAGCTGGGGGCATACGACCATGCGCTCTGTACGATATATTGACGTTATTCAGTTGTAGCCAAGACATAGGATCACCTGTAATAAGAAGCAGAAATAGCTAAATGAACAGGTCTAATGAAAATGCTGTGAGTATACTTACAAAACTGCAGCACTCAAACTCGATTCCACGTGATAATCTAGGTCGGATGAGGGTTGGGAATTTCTCACGCAAGAGGTCACGGCAACCGGAACCGAAGCCCGTGATTGTGTGACGAGTAATCGAGCATCGCTGCCACTGAGCAAATGGGGAATCAGCATCAAAAATGTGTACCCCGTTTGCTTAGAAGCAAATCAAACCGAAGCAATGCCTACACATGAGGCAAGTCATTGTGTAAGCGTACACCAGAGTGGCGAACAAGTGCCCCTGATGAACCAGTGACCAGCATGCAGCTCGTGTTAGTCGAGATACAGAAATCAACCACAGGAAGCTACATCCAATATATCATACCAGCAGCTAAAGCCAGATGATGTGAGCTAGGTCACCGGCATTGTTGATGACACCAAAAATGCTACCACAATCAGAAAATCAACTGTAATAAAGCGGAACACACGGGACATTGGTCGGACATGACTGCCTGCCATATCGAGTCCCAGATTAGTAATCAGTGCTGTCTAGCACCATGTAGCCATGATAAAAAGCCACGTACGCAAAAATCTAGATGGTGAAGTCAGTCTTCTTAAAAGCTCCTGATCATCCATGTAAAAGTGGTAAGTGTTCGATTTTGATCATGACCTGGACAGTTTGTCACTTTGGCCTGTGGTATCGTGAATACGCCTAAACCAAGCAGGTAGTTTTTTTTTCAGACACATCAGTCTTTGCGTCAGTTTCCAGTCCTTTCCAGATGCTTGGTTTGAGAAGTTGTTCACCGCATGAAATCCACTACGAGGTATATGGAAATCTAGGACAAACACAAGTATTAATTTGTACGGTTGACGTGTATCCGCATCTGTTGGCAAAATAGTACTCTCTTTGGTAACATGTCACACGACGCATATGTTCAAAATGGTTGTTTCTGACCCCTCGACTTTTCGGTGTTAAGAACTGTCCTTGTATTCCTGAGCGTGCGACTCGTGCAACACAATACTCCTTCCTTTCCTGAGGTTCCTTGTCTAATTTGCACCTGTTGAATCCCGTTTGATCGACGCGATTTGGTCTCCTGGCTCATTGATCTCGTTTGTCGCGCTGGCATATCGTGTCATTTGAACACATTGCCACGCCGTTCCTCGTGATCGGGCAACGGTAGAGAAAGCGCTAGATACTACCAGGCTGAACAAACCTAGACAGGATAGTTACGGTAGCCGAGGTTTGAGCAACCAGTGGCATATCAATTGGCCGAAACGGATACCGCTACGACAGTGAAATCGAAAATGTAGATGTCAAGACTCTAACTCCCACTACAAAAACCCTAACAAAAATGTAAAAACCGGAACCGCCCCGCTATATCGTGTCGTACATAGCAAGCAAGATGTGACGGGACAGTTGAAAAAAAACACAAACGAGCTGGCACACCTGTGGACAACTGGTGAGTCAATCTGACTTACTGTTCGGAACGTTGGGTGGGAACCATGGCGGCATACCATCTTGGCCAAAATTAACGCTGAATTCCACGTTTTTTACGTAGATGTGAGGAAACAGCGCAAAACGTTCTCCAAGAGTGGACTTCTGAACACGAAAGCACTCTCCTTGGTCAACGCCATTCACACTGAAGCGCATCACAGCCTCACTGGAAGTCCACTCCTAAACCACGTCAGTCAATGGCAAACTGGAACCTACAATGAAAGCACCAACAACGTCACCTTCATCAAAGGTACATCCATAATTGCTAAATTTGTTGTTCGTTGACTTCTTCGCAGTACCGCCATAACCAAAAGACTGCGGCTCTTCACCAAGCGCTAAATCCGCGCTCTCAGTAGACCATCCAACACGCATAACGTGCGCTGCACCACCGGTCATAGAATCCAAGTTTTCCACAGGTATATGACGGACATTCTTCACCTCATAGAATGCCTACAGTATAATTAACTCCACTGAATGAGACTAACCTTTCCATTGATGAAACCGTAATTGGCTCTAACACCAGACCACATCATTGAGAAACCCCCATCCGTCAGTGGTTTCGCATTGAATCCTTCTGCATCCAAAATCAAACTCAAATCACAGTTGTACGAGTCAAGAAAAACAGAAGCACTGTTCTCCCAACCAACTGCTTCCTCAACCATTTTTGTGCTCGAAGCAGGCGACCGAGAGCGACGCCTGGGAGAGCGTCGACTGTCACGGTCACGAGAACGAGAACGACGCCGTGGAGAGCGTGATGGGGAACGCTTACGTTTGTAATCTGTTTCGGATTTTGAATGCGCGTCACTCTCAACGGCCTGGTCAGTTACCTACAGAAAAAGATCAGCAGCAAATAAATGAACTACCCCATTCTCGAAGCTAGATCGCCGAGAAGGAACCTTTAATAGTGAATAAATAGAAAAACGCGCTTACTTCCTCTGGTCTTTCTTGACTGTTACCTTTGAGGGCGACAGAGGTGATGGTGGGTGGTTCATCGCACTCTAAGAAATGTTCACGATCCCCAATGCGCTCACCAGTTGTTTTCCCTGGTTCGGATGTGGTGCCCATAGCCTCACACAATCGTTCCACCAGGATCTGACGGGTTCCAAAAGTATTCAAACCCCGTTTGCTGAGTTCAGCTCGCAACTCCGGAACCTTCAACTTAGAAACGTCAAGCGGTTCAGACATTATGGCGCAAATTAACATGGCCGGCCGCGGCAAAACAAAAAAACACACGGCGAGGGTTCAATCTCGTTTACATTCTCGTGTGACTTAGCCGTTAACTACTTGTGTATTAAAGATGTCCATGGACGCATGCATTGAACGGACTAA
>LUCH01009421.1:0-11471 GCA_013368495.1 Paragonimus heterotremus | reverse complement strand
TCTTTCTTCAGACTGGTATACACGACCTAATCAGCATACTCGAGGAGCGGTCTTATGTAAACCCCGTAAAGCGTTTGAATCGCTCTCTTGTCTATGCAGCAGAAAGTGCGCTTAATCACCCTGAGGGCGGTAAATCCTTTGTTCGCCGCCATCTCGTGGTGATGCACGAAAGATAGGTTAGACGACAACCAGATGGCCAGGTCGATTTTCAAGATACCTACTGTGCCGAATGCACTGTGAATCACGAAGGCATTGCCAGAGTCTCCACCGAGTGACATATGTGCGCACTTATTGTTATTTATTGGGAGGCTCCAATCGTCTGACCAACGTTTAATCGCGTCAAGATCAATCTGTATCAGTGGCATTCCAGATTTCTAGGTCGTCGCTGTGTTGGAGAGCGATACTGGGAATATTTTCCTGAAGGTCATTGATGTAGATCAGAAATAACAGAGAACCTAGCAATGACCTTTGGAGAACTCCCGTAGAAATTGGAGAGTGATGAACGATCTGAATTATACCACCGTGAAATGGTCAAAATTCACGGGAATATAACTCACGAATTTCAAGTCACGACTCGAGCGCGCCATTTCTTAGGTCCGTGACTAGTTTGATAAACGCTCGCGGGACACACAAACGTCAGTATTTCCTCCTCCAACATGAGACAACATCGCCGATCTATGACAGAACTCTGTCCTAGGTCAAATACTGCGCTCGCTTTTCCGTTCCTGCATTACTGTGCTTGGCTCTGTGATTCTACACATCGTGATACGAAACTCTCAGAAGCTCTTGCTTCCTACTTCCGTTACCTATCCTTTACTAGATTGATCCACTGAAGTAAGTCATTCTGGTCAGCGATGCTAGTGATTTGTACACGGGTTCGAGGCTGGAGGCCAAAATCACCCGGATCAAGTCAGTATGTCTATTTCGATGTCTAGCGGTTTTCTGCTGACCTGAAGAGCAGTCGTTAAAAACAGGATGTGGCACCGCTCTTGGGGGTCACATGGAGTACTGAGAGCATAATAAAATATTAATCTTATAATATCTTAATTAAGGGAGGATATGATAACACGTTGAAACGGTCCCAGGAACAGCTCACATCTAATTGAAGATCGTTCCAGGGATTGACAACCTTGTAAGAAAAGAACTGTTGCTTGAGAAGGGTACGTGGCCGAGAATTGTGGAGCTTCTTTTTGTGACCCCTTCGAATGTTATCAGCTACTGAGGTTCAGAATCATTACACGAGTCTTGCGCTAAAGGAAAATTACGTAGGAATCGAATCACCTCGGAGTGTTCAAAACTCAAGCGGATAAATATCAGGAATTTCAAGACGAGGATCGTAGGAGAAATACCGCAAGCAAGTGACCATTTTGGTGGCTACTCACTAGACATGTTCAATGGTAAGTATGTCCTTCGAGCCGGTGTATACGACTTGATCAGCACGCTCAAGCAGTCACTCATGCTGCTAGCTCTTTATCGTCAGCAGAGAAGAACTATGGACAGACCGAGAAATAAACGCTTGCCATTGTTTTTGCAGTGAAGCGTTTCCACAAGATGCTCTTTAGCTAACATTTTATTCTGTTGACTGACCACTTACCGCTACTCGCTGTCTTTGGATCAAAGAAAGGCATATCGATCTACACAACTAACCGCCTTCAAGGATGGGCAACGATTCCGCTTAACTACGACTTCGATGCCGGGTATACGTCAGCAACGAGCATTCAGCAGATAGATGCTCCCTATGGCCTGATTGACTCACAGACACCCGACCCAGAAGAGGTCGTGATTGCTGCAGTGCTCTTCGAAGCAGAGGTCAAACAAGTGTTTTCCGAAGTCATCCGGCCACTCCTGATTACTGCCGAGATGGTTGCTGAAACAACTCTACGAGACCAGACATTGCAGTCTGTGATATCCTACAAACAGAACGGCTGGTCGGATAAAGGATTAACGGGCGACTTGGCGCAGTTCTTCCGGAGACGTTCCGCGATATTAACTTTCACTGGCTGTGTACTGTTCGCAGAACGTGTCATCATCCCGCCAGAACTTCAACCCAAAGTGTTTTGTCAGCCTCATGTCGGTCACCTGGGCATCAAACGAATAAAGGCGCTGGCTCGCAGTTATATCTACTGACTGGGTATGGATGAACAGCTGGAGCAATTGGTTAGACTCTGCCGCGGTTGCGGTTACGCATCTAAAACACCTCTAAAGGCTCCAGTGGAACCTTGGCCAATCCCCACGGCTTTATGGTCGAGGGTACACTAGAATTTTCCTGGGCCTCCGCACGGTCAGAACTCTCTGACCGCCGTTGAAGCTTACTCTATGTGGCTAGAAGTTGTCCTGATGCTAAACACTATCAAAGGATCGACCATCCTACAACTTCGGAAAATGTTCAGCCGGTTCGGACGTTCAACGACTCTGGTTAGTGATAATAGAACACGGTTTACTTCCTCAGTATTTGCTGACTCTTCAAAACGGCATTGATCACATCCGATCACTACTTTACCATCCCCAGTCAAACGGCCGGATAGAACGCTTTGTGGACGCGTTCAATCAGAAAGCTCAGAGGGGAGAGACGATCGTGGAAGTGTTGGAAACATTCCTGACGCACGAACGAGCGACTTCAAATCCGTAAACACCTGATGGACGATCTCCAGCTGAGGCGTTTATTGGACGAAAAATCCGATTACCGCTAGATTCCATTTGCCCGACTGTCGCTATTCCAGGATCCGAGAATGCAATTATGGAAAGCTGATCCGAACAACGGCACGATGCCACACACCGACACTTTAATAGTGACCAAACTTTCCTAACCCAGGATTATCGTAACGGTTTTGCCAAATGTTCCTTGAGTCGAATTCGCAGAAGAGTGGGAAACGTCACTTTTGAAGTCCAAGTCGGAACGGACGTCTGGATGTGTCATATCAACCAGCTTCAGTTCACAAATCTCGCCCAATTATCATCGGGCGAGAAACATGTGCCGTTGCAGATCCTGATGGAAACGTTTGGTCTCCCTCAGCTGAAGCCCATAGCAACGACCATCAACGGGCAAAGCCTACTGCGTGAGCTGCTTCCTACGGGGTAGAATGATTCAGTACGACGACCAAAGACGTCCCTGCAAGTTAATCCCCGACTTCCGTCATATGATCAACATTTTCAAAGAGGTGTTAGGGTCAGAGTAGACCTGACACGAAGGAGTCGTTCGCGCGGGCAACTGGAAATTTGATTCAAATTTATTCGCTGTCATTTTCTACTCATATTTTTGCTCTATTAGTGCACTGTACATAAAAACATTGGATACGATTACTGTTATTCGTTACGTACGGAATTATTTGGGTTACATAATATCTGTTCTATATTACATATTGCTTGTTCTTATCGACAATGACCCGTGTTAGATTTAGCAATGCTAGGACTCGGCAAACGCTGACTGAAGCAATGGGCATTTGCGGCCGGTACGGGTGCAAAATGTCCGTACAAAACGGTATGCAGTTACAGATGGGGTGTCACTTCAAATACACTGGCATCAACGAACACCAATACAAACAACTTGCTTCTTCTGCTTTAAATTTTATCTGCATTAGCTGCAGGTTCGACGAAAGCCAAGGCGCCACTTTGCCGGTGACTAGTCACGCACGCGCCACGAAAACTGGAACGATGCAGAAGACCTGCGACTGTAAATGCGGAGCTCTTCTTAGCACTGTATCTTTCTATTTCTTCTATGGGGAGTAGGATGGAGGAGTACCAACGGACTTTGTCCGAAATGAAATTGGAACTCCAGTCCCTAAATGAAAACATAGCGCTTGCTCTCCATGTTGTTGCAGTTACCAAGAGAACAATTGTCCTGTCAACTGCATGCATAGGAGACAGCAGTAAAAATGAAAAAGAAAGCTTTCAGAGACGGGAGAGTTGTCTTATGGAGTCGCCTCTTCACAACGTCTTCACCAACCGAACTAGCTAAGTCAATCTAAGCTTTTTCATTCTCCGCAGACGTTACAAATGTCGTGCTCACGAGCAGGCTACGCGCCAAAATAACCAAAATGTCATTCGGTCTTTTGGTAACCTTACCATCCATGCTCAGCCCCGAGACAGTGGTGGGAAAAACAATGGCTTTGAAGTCCGCCAACGCTCACCTGAAAGGCATGTTTTTCGACTGCTCTCGGCAAGAGAGAGTGTGGCGTGAGCAGTGAATTGAGACTAAGTCACGACTCATGGCAGATCGAAAGCTACAACTGAAGACTAAGGTCGTAGTTTATACTCTAGGATTATCCACTCAGGCTTAAATGCCAGTAGTGGACAGCAGAGACGCCGTTTCTGTGATCCTCATTCCATAGGTCGACTCTCCGAACATGAGTACTAGTGTCTTCAACATCGAGGTGCCTGCACCTTTCAAACAAACAACCAAGCTGTAAGTGAAAGGAAGGCGTCATCAGCAAGACAGCTTCCTTACGGCCCTAACTGCCTCGCATCGTTAAATGCACTCACTTCACAGACAACTCGGCCAAACAACGACAACATTCACGCCACTTAGCCCGATTAACCACCATCTCACCTAACGTCTTCAGCCACCGACCCTGCGATTCGCCAGGTGCCCGGCCCTGGAGAAGAATCCGGTTTACGGTGGTCGGTCCCTTCGCCATATATGCATATGCTCCAACAGACAGTAGTTCATGTGCTGTCAGAAACGCTTTTTACGATGCTGTCTTTGATCTTATAAAACAACCTAAGCACTCGGATATCGCTGTGCTTATTGTGATGTGCACACAACTTCTCCTTACTCCGGTGGAGAAGCCGCGAGGTTGTGGTGTTTGGTGGTCGTGCGCGACGCACCAGCAATGGGCATCTTAGGGACTCTGCATACCAAGTTACGCACAAACGAGGGCAATGCTTCACATAGAGACCGCCTTGTGTAGCCCATCCACAAACGCAAACTGCCTCCTCAGATATCGGTGGTGCCAATGCATTGAAAACTTTCAGTTTGGAGTAACTGTCCTCACTCAGATCACGCCGTTGTTTGGGCGCGCTTAGTTTTACCTTTTACTGGGATATCATCTGCTCACAATCACATAACACAGTTTGAAACTGAGCAACGAGCATACACCAGACGCCTATCAAACAGCACTAGCAATGTGTCGCAGTCATTGGCGTACCTGCATTAACATCATTTTTAGTCCTTCCGCCTAGTCTTCTTTTATTAACTTTTAGCCAGTTTACCGACGTTCTTCTAGCATGTTCGACGCCGTTGCTGATGTGAACGGCAGCCTGGGCCACACTACCTTCTGGTCAGGGTCATGGCTGTTATGATGATAATGATGCTGATTAGCAGTTTAACTACCCAGATCACAACAATGGAATGACCCAGACGAGCACTGGTTAAAAATCAACAACTGTACGAACTTCGGATGAGGAAGTCTATTCCCAAAGAGCACTGCAGATACATCAGAAGTGGATTTCTGCCGTATCAGCAGAACTTATGAATAAACGTCTGCTGGTCCCTGTTGCCTCTGAAAACGACAATTACCGCTTTGAACTGAAACGAAAACTTACGAGAGTCTGCAAAAGGACCGTGAAGCTTACTTCTCCCGGCAAGCCGAAAAGAAGATATGTTTATCATGGAATAGTCGGGTGCTGTTTTCTCCGGTTCGTGGTTACACTGGCCGTCGGCAAAGTGTTAGTGAGACTGTATGTAGAAAAGATGGTTCACGAATTTGCAGCCTGTCGCGTCGACTTGACAAGCGGGCTAACCACTTTGAGGAACAGTTCAACTGGTCTGAGGCAGCCCATTCACTTGTGGATGGTAAAGGTTTTATGGTTGGTCGTGATATTTGAGACGGTTCTCCGTCGAAAACCGATGTGAATTTGGGGCTTAAAATATTGAACCGTAATAAAGCCTCAGATCCGGGCCTTTTTTCTCCAGCACTTTCCAAGGATGGTGGTGAATTATTGTTGTCTGAATTGACCACACTCCTCCGCTCCATATGGGAGACCGAAGAGGCACCTCGTGACAGTTGCCAGCAGTTATTCCCATTTTGAAAAAAAGATGACAACCACAGAGATGTTAGTCCCGTCTCTGTCGCATTGACGATGCCTATATGTCTCACACTGCGACGGTTTCCAAAACACGGGACCGTGCAAGACAAAACAGGCAGATTTCCGGTCTGGTTGCGGGTGCTCCGGCTATTATTTCGACCTTGCGACAATCACTGGGGCATGGACACTCCTTTTACCAGCCAGTGGTCTTGATGTTTTTCTACCTAAAACAGCCTTTGGTTCGGTTGCCTGACACGTCCTTCATGTTTTTCCATCGTAGAGGAGCCCCAGTGAATTGTCAGTCTTTCGAATTGGTTGTCTACCTGTTGTATATGCAGAAGGCGCATTTATGTGTAACTATCTAGGACGTTCTCTACTTCAAGTGACATTTCAAAGGAATGTCAGTACTCCTGCATTTGTGATGGACGATTATCTGGAAAGAGCACTCGGAGGTTCCGAAGACCTTAGAGTGGAACTCCCCCTAGGTAGTAAACTGACTACTGTTGAGTATACGGATATTCGTGTATAAAAGGAAATGTCGAGCCATCATTCAGAATTATAAAGCGTCACGTTGATGTGACCGCTAGTGGCTGTCCGAACTCATCATTTTGTGTACCATTTGGTTTTGCACCGTATCGTCTACCTTATTTACTGCTCCATTTCTTCATGGTTATTGTTGTTTGGTACTAAAGTGGCAATACGAAATGCACCTGCCATTGTCCGTCCTCTCACTGTTATATTCGGACATCGCCGTGCTTAGTTCTTTTGCAAAGAACGTACAGACCATGCTAAACCTGTAGAATAATGTGGCTGGTTCGTATTGTATGCACTTTATACCTTAGAAGTGTGGTGTTTTTACTAGATTTGCGTAGTATCTCCTTGGATAGTGCCATCTCATCAGTTTGTAGCATTGCTGACGAAGTGGTCACGAGGATAGTGATGGCACAGTATGTTTGCTAATCTTCGTCATGTGTGACGTCGCAAAGACGTCTACTAGTTGATTAGAAGCAGAGTATACAAGCGTATAGCGCCCAGCTTTGATCTTTGGGTCAGTGACCTGTCCGTTCGGGCGGGACATGCATCTAGACTCTCAGCATTCGACCGGCTTTGTCTCTGCCAGTTAACCTGTACCAAGTAGATTGACTCTATGAACAACGCGGTAACCCATCCATGCCTATTTGGAAAATATGTAAATTCGTGTCTGGTAATCAAACTGGTGAAAATGCACACACTTCGCTTGTTGGGCCACGTAATTTGTACGCCGATTGAATGTCTGCTGCATCACGCATTTTGCAGTGTAGCTGTTGGTGGTTTAGAAAAAACCGCAAGACTGTTGGATGATGAAGGCGTCCGCCGAGCGAGGCTAGTAGGTGCCGTCCGCTTGTTTGTAGAGTGCGTGACCATCGACGCCGCCGGTTGAAAACACCCTGACGTGGCAGTATGTCGCGGTCAATGGCTGACTTTTATCTACAAGGCCGTTGGTCCCCTTTGTTTCTCTCTTGAAACACTTTTTTCCTTCGCTGTTATTGCGCAACTTATTAATTGTTTTGCATTTCCGTGGACCCTTGTCAAAACCAATGGCAGCTCGAGCCATTGTACTCACGGGCACGGCTCAAAGCTGGAACTGATTAAATGGTATAGTTCGTGTGTGTGGTACACACACCTTGCATCTTCAGTATGTAAAATAACCTTCCAACATTAGGTTGGGATCTACCTCATCTTTGTTGTTGCAGGCAGTCCGCTGGAGACTATCGATCACCATACTTTGGGTAATCTCATCTCAGCTTGTAATATCGCTGACGAAGTGTTCACAAAGACGGCGATGATACATAATGCGTTTGTTAATCTTCGTCGTGTGTGACGTCACAAAGACGTTCGATTGTCATTTGGAGGCGAAATTTACGTTACGTGTGTGTGTACAGTTTCGCTCTGTTGATCAGACATCTGGGCCATTCGTGCTCCGTTATTTTACTATACTTTACAGAATTCATGAATGCGTACTGTCAAACTCCATTCAAGTGTAGTGTGGAAGTGCTCTGTCTGTTCTCACTGTGCTATATGTTGGCCGTAGTTGGGCATTTAGATAGAAGTAATCATGGTTGCGCAACTGGTGATATAACCTCAGTCAACGTATCGTGAATTCCATTTTGTCAGTGGATGTTGCTAAAAATGCCCTCGGCTGTAATCATTTTTGTAGTTCTGCATTGTTTACTTTCTGTTAAAATTGTGGTGGCCGATAACTATTATACTGTTTTAGGTTGCTGTCATTCGGATTTTGGCATCCGTCTACGTAAAACAACTGGGATGGCTGATCCTCGACTAAGAAAGTTAACAATAGGATGCAATGTGGTGAAGAGGTGCGATGTTCATTCTGTTTGACTTTTTAGGATTGGAAAAGAGAAATCAAAATATGCAGAAGAAGTAGTTAAACAGACGAAGTTTTACGAGGATAAGGTAGCAGCTGGGGCTGAGGAGTGTGAAATCAAAATGGCGGTAGGTCATGGTTTTGGTAATGCGAACGCGACCAGAAAGCTTTACTAGATGAGTCCAAGATGATGATTCCAGATTGTCAGATTCGGCTCGAGAAGGCATTATGTGACCTTAATAATCTGTTGCAGGTTAGCTGGCTTCTCGGTTACGTCTGCGGTTTTAGGAATGTGATCACGAGCTCAACGAAACCAAAGAATTTGTCGATGCCCAGTCAATTTACGCACAATACGCCGAGGGTGTTCATTGAAAAGTTCTCTCTAATCCATTTTGTTATGTACCTGCTCACGAAAAAATTAAATTTCGTTGTTTGAATAGTTTGTCTCTTGGTGTATACACAGGCCTGGACGTGGGTATGAGGAATTTTGACCAGTCGTTATGAAATGCAGCATTCGCCTCTGCTCCTCAATGCAGATGTTTATTTGTAATACCGTATCTAGAACCTAGGCTTCTGTGGATCTACGTCTTTGCTGTCTGCAGTTTCACGTTTCCTTTAGCCTGTATGACCGAAGATTGAGCAAGTGGAAGTGGCACAAGTCCGTGACAGTAATAAGTATTCTTTATTTTATGGAACACGTCCGCCAGTGTAGTTTTGCCACGACTAAGTTCATAATGGTCTTGATTGTTATATTCACAATAAATACTGTGAAAATGCCGACGGGAGCCGTGAAGCAGATGGCTGGTGTAACGCCATGTAGATACGTTGGTGTTAATTTTTAAAATGTACTCAGGACATATTTCCTGTTGTTTCAGAATTCCGATGCATCGTTTTAACATGCTTGTGACCGACATGCGATTCGTAGATAACCACCTGTATTGAGATTCGACGACTTTCCTTAACTCCTCTATCGAACTTTCCACTGACGTTTTCATATAGTTGTGTCGATAGCCTCTGGGGCTTCTCAATTAAGCTAATGTCAAAATCGCCTGCCGTTCATGTTAAGATTTCAGTTCTCAACAATGTGGACGTACTTTTTGTGCCGCATATGCTCGTTGGTAAGCAAAGTTGCATACTGCTTTCGGCGACAAAGCACCATTCCTGAAGCACGGTCTAATTGTGGCTTCAGTAGACACCAAACTATAAGAACACGATGGAGTTTGGAAACAAACCATACTCCCGGTAGTATAATTGAACGTAACCGAAGTTAATTCTAAGCTAGTCAGCAACCAGTGATCGCGACAACCAGGGCGGAACTCCAAATAGGCTGGTGCCCGCTCGATGATATTTGAGTACTCTGAACGACCCTCGAGATGATGCAGGCATAACGAACTTAGTAATGGAGATAATGAATGAAAGTCGTTTGCGTAGGCATCCGCAATGAAGGAAGTAGCACAATTCATACTGAACCCTCTTATAGCAGGCGTACATCAAAACATGCCTATACACCAAGTGAACAGAAATGCGTGGTTGCGGTCGGAATTCACATTATCATGGATAGCTATGTATCAACGGCTCACACTAGCACTTGACTGTCAAGAATAGAGAAGCACGTTGTAACTAGGTATCAGAAGCAATGAGATAGATAGGACAATTGTTGAAAGCTCGTATGCCTAAACTCAAATCTTCAATATAAGGGTGCTCATGCATTACAAATGAACAACCGAACCGTAAGTGAGGCGTTGTCGGCAAGACAGCTCTCTCGCGGCTTTCACCATCCCTCTTCATTACTCGCACTCGGTTCATATACAACCCACCCGAAGAACATTTACGCTACAACTTGATGAGCTGTTGTCTACCACTGTTTCTGATCACCACCTCTGGATCACGAGGACACCCGTACCGAACCCGACATACAGTGGGTAACATGTTGGTTGTTATCCTGAGTTTAATATGCCAAACCATCATTCATTATCCTTGCATTGTGCGCTAGTCGGTTGACGATGTCAACCAAAGGCTACAAATGACGCAGAGTGACAAAGGCAATTTTTCTATCTTTGCCATCCTCGTTGGTATCTCAGCATGAATATTACAGTTGGACGAGATAGTGTCGCCCAAGTATGTGTAAATGTTCACAGTCTCAATCGGATTGCCCGTATTAAAGGAAATAGGAGTGCGAATGCCTCGGTCTTGGAAAGGCACTTCACATTTTGAAGGTGAAAAGCGCATTATATTAAGCCAACCCGGTCACTCATCTTGTTCAGTATGCATTTGGCAGAGGAGTTGAGTATGGCGATGTCATCCGTATATTCGACATCGGTCATTCTAGCGTCAGGAATATAACCTCATTGTACATCTCAAGCGCACCTTCCAGAATGTCGTCCATGACACAATTGAACAGGAAGGGCGACATCGGATACCCTTGACAAAAACCACCATAAATGATAAACGCCCAAGACAGTTGCCGATAAACTCTCACCCGGCTTTCAGAGTGAGCATACATTTATCACAACAGATTAAGTAGGGCAATCAAATTGTGGACCCAGTAGCCGTCGGATTAGAAGAACGTTACTGGGTTTGGGAACAACTCTTTTACTTCCAGTAGTGTTTGAAAGTATAAAAAGTGTTTGGCTCTAGTCCTGTCTGGAACCAACAGCAGCAATCAGAAACAGTAAAAACCACAAGACGGGTCATGCCCACTCAGCGTCGTTGAAGAACTTTTCAAGCGAAAAATGCATGAAGGCTTCGGGAGTTCCAAAAATGTAGATCCTTTAAATTAAGCCCGTGGTTGTTTCGTCAAACAAGTGCAAGTCTCTGCTGCGAATTTCAAACTAAAAGAAGCGGAACCGCGTGGACGTCACACATTGAGGAAACTCGTGATTGTCTCAAATTTATTTCAGGTGTTCTACAGTTATCTGTAAGCTGTCAAGTTCAGGAACCACACGAGCATACTATGGTGACTCATTTCGTCATTACCACGTGTGTCACGCTAACAATTCACTGTTACATGGTCAGCTGTAAACTTGGTTGTAATGTAATGTTTCTGTTGTAACTTGATATGCGGCCTACGAGCGCGTAAAAC
>LUCH01009420.1:1898-14716 GCA_013368495.1 Paragonimus heterotremus | reverse complement strand
ACATAATCCACAACGGATTGCAGCAGTCGCAATCCCATTGATCTTTCATTTGGCACCTTTCGAAAAAAAAGCACTGGACGAGAATTTCGCTTTTGTTAGGGCTCGTCAGTAATGCGTTGACTTAGAATAATTCTGCCATGCCTAGTGTGAGGTCAATGGCACATTGGTCAACACGGTTACCTCAGGAAAGCATTGTCGGAGTTCTTGTCCTGGCCGTGGTAAGGGTATGCAGTATTGACGGGATCTGATAAGGGCGAAACTCAAATCTAGTGCTTCTTTCCGAAAGACGTTGCCTGTAAATTCTACAGGAATGCAGAAGCTGTGATTAGTTGTGTGTGATATCTAGTTTCTAAGCGCCAAAGTCCCTACTACTTAGCGGCATGCATAATTTCGTTTGGTCTGGACATCGGTGGGGTTCAAACTAACGACAAGGTTTGCATAACCTATGTAGTGTATCCTCCACCAGATGAACTAAAGGACATCTTCATGAGCTGTGAAATTTTACCTTAGGACTTCATTGGTGAACTGAATGCCCGCAGTGATTTTCCTGATGCACTTTCTGTGTTTTATATGGGAACTATTCCGTAGTTTCTAGTGCAATCGATCCTGGATGAAACATTTGATAGTTTTATTAACGATGCATTCTATTCTCCTTACATCAACTGAACACACATCGTTCGTTAACTCAGATAATTCTGTACCTAATGCAATTTGTTTCAGGTAAAATGTGTTTTGTTACAATTTGCTATCCATAATTACAAATGGGTGATTCTGAACTAGCCGGGAATGTTCCCATCTTCCTCACTAAACTGTTGACCACGTGGCTGACAATTTGAAGGTACTATCGCCGAATTTCCAAGCATAACGCCAAGCCAATTGTAATGAATCAATATCACCGAGACAAACACGTTTTCATATGAAGTTCAGATTAGGCCTGCTTTGAAACCATCGATTTTCCGTCATTTTAAAATGTTCAGGGCATCACGGAGTAAACCTTATATTGGTTGGATGCGAGTTGCTCATGGTTACTAGTTGCACCACTGATTCCCTAACTAATAAACATTACTAATGTCAGAGAATAAAAAAATGCTTGAAGACTGAAAGATTCTTTGTGCTGTAATTTTTATTCCAAATTCCTCTGGGAAACTGTCTGTTTTGAAAATGGGTTAATTTGAACATTTTATCCATCTATTTTGAAACAAAAATTCTCAGTATTTTTTATATGCCCACTTGACATACAGTAAGTTAATTGGGATGTCTAGCATCAAACAGATTTTCCTCAGCGAGAGCAGCAGGGCTTTTATTCTTAGTAATCTATTGTGTGACCTGAATACTTTATCGGAAGAACATAACTATCAGTGACTGTCGTCAGTGCGGATGTCTAGACCGTCTTGTGGTAATCAAGCTTTAGCCACTCGTTTGTCCTAACTTTGTTAAGGTGCAAAAGTTCTAAACTAAATGAACTATCCTCAAATAACATTTTGTGGGGTGTTTTTAGTCTCAGTCGTTATTATGTCAGTTGTGAAAAAACCTGAAATTTAGTTAAACGATCATCGTCCGATCTAAAGGAACGATTTGAACATGTTTTAATTATTTTCCTATAAAGATAGCCTATCAGATTTGATTTTGTCCTCTTTCATTATGGATATGTCCTAGCGTGTAACGCTGCAAGAATACCCTCTTTCACATACAATTACGACATAACCTTGGACAGACGATCTAAAGTTAAACGATCATTCTTTCACTCTCGATGGCGTTACCCTCTTTACTGACGTCGTGTGCGTTCAATAAAAACATGTGTTGAGTATTCTAGCTGTCAGTTTCCGTCTCGAACGCATTATTTGATACAGAGCGAAGAAGTGCCCGAAAGGTTTAAAAATGTTGTGACACTATTTATGCTGCTGTTCTGATCTCAATTTCATACCCAACGGACGTCTATTCCGCTTGTGTGAGTGTTTGAGGACACAGACGTGTTTGCTATAGTGTGTGACCGTTACAATCTAGACAGCCAATATGCTCACTGTATTAAATTTTCATACATGCTGGTTAATTTTTGTCGAAATATATATACATTTCATTTTATTTCACACTCAGCATTCGTTGTCTACGGTGTAAAAAGGTGACACTCGCCATAAAGACCGGAATTTTGATTAGTCATGTTAATAATACAATGCATTAAAAGTGGTTTTTAATGGAGAGCCGAAATAGTGCTTCAACGTAACCAAACCGTCTTCTGAATCCTGGAATTGATATTCAGAATGTTCTGTATAGTAGCGACAAAAACACCATATTGGTTTCAAAACATTTTCCAATAGTGTCTAAATATGTCTATTAAAACCTTGTAATGGTATTATTTCTAAATAACTACGTTTTTCTGAAATTATGGCGCGAAGTTAATTTAATTTGACTGTATTTGGCCACATGTTGTACCACAGTAGAAAATCAAAGGCATTGTTTACCAGTTTTGGTGAGTGAAACTAATATTGTTGATTCACTAGGGAACCACTGATAATGCGTTTCTGCTCTTTTTCTAGACCTTTTGCTAGATTTTTGCTCTGGTCATATTACCAAATTTAATGTGCACTGTATGAGACTGAACATTATACTGTTTCAGTACACTATCTCATAGCTGTCGTTATTCCTGGTAATATTATGTTGGATCGCAGGGTTTTCGAATAGAAATTAGTAAATGCATTACTGACCACTGGATGTTTATATCATTTTTCGTTTCCAGGGGGCTCAAGTGTTTTACTCCACAGAGGCGTTTCTTCTTTGACTTGTGAGGCTTTTTGCAGGTGTAAGATTAGACTGTTTTTGCTCAGCTTTGTTCTAATTTCCAATTTGTACCTTAATGAAACACCTGTTTGAACGGAGTGATTAAAAACTATCGTTGCCGTTGCTTGCGTTCCGATTGACTTAGCGGGTACTGGTCAGCACACTGTGTTAAATTGTACTCTGTTTAGTCGGATGGCCACATTAAGATTACATATAAGAACGAACGAGGCAGGTCGTTTGGATGAATAACTACTCAATGGATGTCAGTGTTCGTCCGTAAAAAATGCAGTACGAGCTAGGATAAGGCAGTCTACAGAAAATAAGCTTGTTGGATCTGTCACCAAAACATTGCGAAATTCCTGTCCAATGTCCCTTCCATCCAATTATAGAGGTGCGTAATTCATTGACAGATAATGACTGAATGCAACATCAGTGAACAGTGCACCGACTTATTCTATTTGTTTGGAGTTTGTAACCCTGAAGCACCGTATAATACGGTAGTATTTCAGTCAAATACGTCGAAATGCAGTTCACAGCTTCATGTCTTGAACAATTTCCGATAAGCTGCCCCAATTCCGTTTGTTTAATCTGAAATAATTAACCCACAGATGTTATCGTTCAGTTGGTTAGCATAACAATTTGCACCGGTACTGTCACATATACAAGAAATTATTTAGAAAATCCTGTCTTGATGGCTGAGTTTTATTCAATAATCCACGACGACCGTGTGGATATTGTGGTGTTAGTCAGAAACTGTAGGGTCCTGTCACTGTGTAAAACAGTCTAGAATATGTGCGAAGCTGTAGTAACTGATGACTGCTTTTGTTCATTTGATTATGCTGGCGTTAACAGGTAGGCAACAATGATGTTTTGGATTCATATATTTGATAGCGGATATCCAGTGAACTTACTCGGTTACTGTTGGCTACCAGTCTGGCATACAGAAGATCTCATGCCAGTGACTGGTCCGAGTATCAAGAGTCACGTGTCTTAAACATTATAGCCCAGCTTAAAGAAATGCAATGAACCACCAAAGTGTATCCACAATAGATCTGGTTTAGCTTTCGCAGTGGAGTTGTTGCAAAACACAATGTAGGTGAGTGAAGATGTTTGCAAGAGATGATGCCTAAAGTAACTCATTGATGTGAACGTTACCGTTAATTCGTTGTTTCTTTTGCGAACTAATGACGGACAAGCTATTTCACTGATGATTACTCACTTCAACTTATAATTTTCTTTATGTTTGCAAGATAAAACACCTCCTGTTGATTGTTTAAGTTTTGACACGAGTGAATTTGGCAACTAAGTTTGTTTCTGTCATGTTCTTGCTGTTTTTTAGAACGTGACCTCCACTTGGTTATATTTCATTGTGAGCAGTCAATATGTTGCCGTCTGTGAAGATTGTGGTGAGGAGTTATGAGATAGAGATGAATGCACTGGCAGTATTTGTCACTCAATATAGATCGCAGTAAATGGAAAATAAATCGTCTATAATAATAACAGGACAAATTTGTACATTGGTAAACATGTCGGTTGAAAAATGCCGTAAGTAATAGTGTCGAGTGTGTGTCAAAATTTTGACCAAGCACCGTTGGTAGTGACTGCATAGAATGTGTCCTTTATTTGTGACCTTTATTGTAAGTTCATTTTGAAAAGCCACATTTTCTCACGCAATCAGATTATTGCTAATAGCAATATTTAAAACCTGCCCAGTAGATTTGTGTCAACTGTTATTACCCAGACATTGAGGGAAGAATTGCCTCCCTTCTGAAATGTACAAAATCCGTCCATGGCATCATTTGCTTTGTTGGTCGCACTTTTTTTCTGATGGCTAGTAAATTGGAAAAATTGGAAACGTTTCGCTTGCGGAATTTATGATTTATTCAAAAAATACACTCACACTTGTTCAGTGTAAGCCGACATTATGCCTTGATCTCCGTTTTTAGATCAATAATAATTCGCCAGCCTGTTTTTCGTCATTACGAAATCATATACTTGACGTGGATTTTTAGGCCAAGATATTAAGTTGAATTGATTCCAACTGTTATGCTGGATGGATTCGTGGATGAGCGTTTATATGTAATCTAAGATATGTGTTTCCATTTTCTTGAAGTTTTCTGGCAGCGAAAATGATAGAGAGGTCGTTTCGTCGTAACTCTTATTTCGTTCGTTTGATCAGGATTCCTAAGAACGTCAGAACAATTGTTGTTTCTGTTGCAACACCAGGGAGGTAACTCCGGTAACCGCCAGTTAGGAACAATTCACTAGCAGAACTGCCATTTGTTATCCCTTGATGACTTGTCCACTTAATGTGATAGTTGTGCCCGAGTAAACGGCGTTTAAGACTGTGTGCAAATTCTCCCTCTCAAATCACTAAATTTGACAATGAAGCAATGTTTTTGTCGAATCACCTCTTCAATTGATTCGACAGATTTTCGCCGGTTTTCACAACCAGGTGACCTAATGTGTCGGTTGTTTACTGATGAGTCCGGTCCTTTCTGGTCATTCATAAAACAAATCTGCTGATGCTTTTCAGGCTACCATGGTCATCCGAAAATAAATCGAACGTGTTGGCACATATCCGTAGGGTGTAATAGTCATCAGCATTTTTATGTCGCTTTTTTCGTCTGTTCACATTGATACAATAAGTAAGGATTACTCGTGTAAAGCTTGCTCGTGTTCAATCCATTAGCCACCTCATGAGCCTCGAACCAGTAGCATGTTCACGAATTATTATCGCCTTGTCCTTGACAGTGTCAGACCACCTGGTAGATAATCAGTCAATTAGCAGGGATATTGCCAAATTTCTCCTGGTTTCCTGCAGAGTGAGACAGGCATGCTATTACCCACTTCTCTAGAACTCGGTTATACTTGTCTCTTGAGACGCAGGCAGCTTCGTGCTAACTGTTTGCTCTTCATACGTTTAAATAAATTCACGTTCCATATATTCTTACTTTAGTTCTAAACTAAGGCTTTCATCCTCTCGTATTTACATATTAGTTAGATACCGCTGGGAAAAATCAACATAATTTTCGTCGTGACGACTGCGATGATGCCTCCTCAAAATAAATCGGTTAATGTATGATTGTTATTGACAAGTTCTCACATTCTGTTGCGTTCCACGATTTCCCGTAGTATTTTTCATCGTCTTTAAGTGCTTTTGAGGAATGTTGGTACACACTTTTCAATTGGATTGCTTCCAGGGCATTGATAATCCTGAAGCGAGTAGTAACCTTCAACGTGACTTGAAATTCCTTCACTATCTTATCAGCTTCTTCATCCATTTCCAGTCTGTTAGTGTATTGAGAAGGTTCCATGCTTTGTTCTCCGTTTTTTTAAAATGTTATTCACCGTTTAAAGTTTGGTGTACATTTTTTTGGATCTATAGTCAGAAGTGTTCGAATGCTGAGGCGAACAGATATTCGTACGAATCAACACTTATTTGCTGTATTAGGTAATATTCCTAAACAAAATTAATATCTGTTTAGCGTCTGTACACACTGTCCTGAAAAGTTCCCCCCCGTTACCTGATAAAAGACACTGTGCATTACATCAACAGCGTATTCTGCGTGAGCTGAAATCATTCAGTAGAGAATCAAATTCAAGAAAATCCTACAGCAGCTGAGCGGTATTTCATGGGTGCAAATCTGTTCAATAGTAGCCATAATCCAGGAGGTAGGTAGATTTCTAACAAAATTTGCTCATAGAAGAATTTAAAAAAGTGCAGAAAATCAGCTGGTTGTTCGCCAGTTCCTTGGTTTATCACGACTTGTCCATTTATTTAAAGGGAATCAGATTAAATTTGGATGACTTGACGCCTTATTTGTAGTTTTTAGGTTTCACGCATGTTTAAAACTCTTGTTCTTTGTGTGACCAAGGACTACTGAATAATTAGCGTGTAGTTGATGAGTACATAATGAATGTATTCCATTGGGAAATTTTGCCACAATGTTTGAAGTGCTGATATGAAGAGAGTTGTATTAAGTCAGGCAACCAGAAGTCAACGCGTGTAAATGAACCCGAAAAAATAACATCTAATTCCAAATCCATTAGTTGTGAAACCAGCAAATACAACTGAATAATAACCTGTATCCAAGGTTCAAATCGATACAAACTGAGAACGTTAATGCTGTTTCAAATATCCATATTTTACACGAATTTCACCTGTGATTGATCTTCTCGGTTTGTTGCAAACTAATCTAGGCATTCCAACACAGTGACACGAAAGCATAGTGGGTTAACTTTCTAAAACATAGTGGGAAATTAGAATGATAGTTGGAACAGTGCGCTTCGAGTCGATAAGTCATGGTACCTGTTGGTATCTGCCATCAAACATCACTTCAAATAACCACCCAAGATCTTGCAAACTAATGGCTTTATTTTTGAGGTTCACGGTGAATTTTTAACATACAAGTCAAGAGTAAAGAACATTATCCAACAAATCATCGGACTCAATAAGCTATCAAGAAAAACTTTCGTAAAACTGAAAAATGTTTGGCTGGTTATTCTACATCACACTGTAGTTTTTCTTGGTTTATTAGCATATTAGGCAGCACATTTTTTCACCAGGCCTCCGCTAATCTTAAAAGATAAAATTGACATTTTTCCAAAAACAGCTTCGATCCGAGTGCAACTAAAAAATAATTCACAACTTAATGTCCTGCGTTCAAAATGAATCAGCCACATGGTTTAAATTTTCGGTAGTTGTTTATCACAAGCAATCCCGTGCAAATTACGTTGAGACATCGGACCACAAATGCCTATACTCATTTGCACGGTTCACATGTATTCACACACAGTGGACAGCAGAACAGTATCATTTGTTCTGGTGGCACGTCTCTCATAGTGTGTACATACTATTCCAGTAGTCGCTTCTGGCCCATCGCCTTTCTTACGTTGAGACTTGCCTTTTAGTCGTCGAATGTACGCACTATACTTCTCGTGAACAAAGCTGCCTGTTATATAACACTGCTATGAATTCTTTATGCTGATAACTTGGTCGGCGCTGTGTGACAATCACTTGAAAGATGTGTTAAAAAAGGACAGAAAATGGTGAAATTGCTAAAAAAACGCGCGAAAGATGTAACCTAATTTATTTCAATACTTTCAAGACCTCCAATTTTCGAATAAGTTGTACTCACCTTGCTTTACTACATTTTTCACAAAGTTTTTCACGATCATGTAGGAAGTTATTTACAGTTTTCACTGAGGATATGACATGGGAAAAATCAACAAAGTCGGTGGAAAATAAAGAGGTGAGGATCCGAAAATATACAAAGGTTGATTAACGGCCGAGACAAAACCTTGAAACAGGCTACCTGGTGCAAGTGATGCGTCTAGTCTTACAACTATCTGGCATAACTGTGTTCCTCTCAAGCAATTTACTGTGATAGAGGTTTAAAAAACATTGTAAGTGGTGACGTCGGGCGCAACCAACGAGCGCAACAACGAGCATTGAACCTTACTAAGGGTAACAACCATTCTATATTAGTTTCGCTTCTAGCAGAGCTCGTCATTGGTGAACATTATTGGTAGATGAAAATGTCTTACAAAGTTTCTGTAACTTCCAATTGAAATAAGTCACGGATTTGAGGGATGACAGGACATTTTGGACGTAAAACTTATAGGCAATATGACGAGCACTACCAAGAACAGAACCTTCGTGGAATGCTTCATTACGGAAGAGGCTGGTCAATAAATGTACGCAAAGACTAGCCCTGTGGTCGGTTCTAACTGAGTTTTAATTTACCTTATCCGATATGCATGGATGTGTGAAAGGATTCCAACTGTGAAGCTTTGAAACAAGACGTAAAGGCTGTAGTAAGAAATTGCGTTGTAGACTTAAACTAGACAAGTTTATATCCATAAAACACGAACACTTCACTATCCTTTGGCAGTCACTGCACTGTTACAAATCAATATGTTATTCGCGGTCAATTAGGGAGAAGTGTTTACAAACACGAAGATTATATCATCATTATGTGAATACTTTCCTACAGGTTGAAACGTCTGGTTACTGTACAATTATAACTAGTCCGGTTCTATAGGTTCTGATTGGGTGTTATGCCACCGGGCTATTCTGAAGAAAACGTGATGTTTTTCCCACAAAATCGTCAAACACGCTTTGAACAGAAAGGTTAGTTTCAGCTTATCGTGTCGTTCTCGAGTGCTATTTGTGGCACGTTATTTCTAGTTATTTTTGGCCTCTTGATCCATGTAAATAATTTTCTAATAACCTTTTTCTAACCGTGAAAGCTATACCTTCAATCGTTACAGCTGATTGTGTAAGGATGACAAGCCAAAAATCGTTTTTTATCAATATCAACTATGTTCTTTTTAAGTTCTGGATAATCGAAGACAGTGATACATCTGGTTTTGCTCAGCAAATCAGGGAGTAAGCAACTTAGATTATACACATTCCTATACGACAAAGACCATATCAACTGACCTACTGTAATACTTCACAAAGATATCTCTTTGATCCATTTTGCATAAGTGATTGCTAAATTATATCAGTGGGGCTGACAACCGAAGTTCTGGAAACGTGTGTGCACGATTATCCTAGTAATTCTCTGCCAAAGTACATAGCAGAAATGCGAATGTATTACACTTGAATTCAACTTTGTGGTCCTGGCTTTATAACTCAACCCATACTTCTTTTCAAATCAACCAAAACACCGTGGTATCTTTGCTACCAAACGTATCATAACTGTTGCGATGGAAAAACGCCACAATGCTGCCAGTTGCTGGAACAACTCACGTATAGTCTGCTTTTCGAGCTAGTTAAGGATTTACATTCAAATTACTGGAGCAAAATGTCACCCTCCGATGAATACTCGTGATTACAAAATCATATTTGAACTTTCTACTAAACATGTAGTGGTAGATGTGTTTGTTTTCACAAACTGTTGTGACTCGTTAAAAGATATAGCTAATGCAGAGTGGCTGATAAAAATAGCTGGCTAATGCAAACCACTAATATACATGCAGATAATACGAGTGGAAATGGGGGATTGTGCGCATATACGTAAATTATTTGTTTCCATGAAATTACTCGATAATTACTGGATCTCAACAAACGGTTTCTTTTAGATATTCGTAAACAGTTGGAATGCAGAAGATAAATGTTGCTAAAAAAAACCTAGAGTTAGGCGTATGAAAAACAGTTATGGCAAACAATTTGATGTTCTTTGTTCAACTTGATTTACGTGCGTTTTGCCCATTTAAGCTAGCTTTATTTTTACACTGGGCCGATATGAAAAAGCATTGAACTGTTATTTCGAATAACGCAACAAACGATACATTCCTCAGTTTTGCTTTCTACAAGAATATTGCTTTAATTTGTAGAAGTGATATCCGCTACTATCAAGTCAATCAGAAAGAGACACAAAAGCACTCAGTAATCGGTGGTGTCGAACAGTTTCTCAAAAAGGCGAGAATCCTGTTTACAACTGTTGTTGCATATGTTACAGCTGAAGTTTATCAGTGGCCAGTCGCTAGGGCGGTTCTGTCGCTTTTGTGAAAGAAATGACAAACAACGTACTAGCAATTCATCTTTCAGTTTACAGGATTTCCATGACTAAACGTTTGAATGATCAGAATCATGTCATTGTCACAAACTCGCACATTCAGATTTGTGAACTTCTTCGTAATCTTTCTTTTGAGGACTACGAAGAAATCCATCTTCTTTATTCAGATGCAGGGCCGTGATAGTTTTCGAAATAAGATATCATTTCCAAACTGTGATATTGGCATATTAAAAGTGTAATGCTTTCTATCAGGTGCAGTTAACTTCCAACCAAACAAATATATGTAGATCTCATCAACGTTGAATCGACTGTTTAGTCACTTTTCGATTCTGTCTTTTTGTTGTCGGCAGCCATTAAAATGTTCCAGTTCTAGTGAGTTAAATCGAAAAATAAAATGGTGTGCCATGATTCTGAGGTACACCGAATACAACTTAATGGATTGCATACAGGTGTTTTCGCGAGTTATGAAGGTCACTCGGAGGTGCACATTTCAGTTTGAGTGTAAAGCACAATCCGGATGTTTGTAATGAATCACTGAAACATCAAGCTGACTTCTGGACTTAAAAATTATAAGAGAACTTCTGAATCCGAAGGGTTGTTCATGGCTGATATTCAAATATGTAGATGTTTATTGCCCGTAGACCACCATTTTATTTACTGGACCAAAGTTCCAGTTTAGGCGTTTTATTTCTATGCAGATATCAAGTCGAACATAGACTGTGTAAAAATGAGGATTCTAGACGTTTTCTTTCTGACCGTCAGCATTTTGTTGACAAAAAGTTGTCATTCCATCAAGCTCATTAATTGCACTGTCTTCTGTACATAGATTCTAACTTATTTGGCATTATATCCTGAACTGTTTAGCTGTCGCTGTTCCAGTTTTAACCTTCACACAATTCACATGACTTAGTGGGGTAGGGTTAATCTGCCCAGCAAATTACGGAAGAAGAAATCCTGATACCTTTGTTAGCCCTGAAAGATGTAGAAAACGCTTAGATAGGTCTATATCAAGAGGACGACTTATGTGAAACTGACTTAATAATGCACGACATTGATTGATGGACGCCAATAAAGACACCATGATTTTCGCAAGTAGCGTATGGTGTATGATTTAGAGATTTAACAAAAATTATACAGGTATATACTAGAAGTCACAGGGATAAACAGGTGTATGGTATATCTAGCAGAAGAGCAAACACGTTTTCAAGCGAAGAAAAATAATGCAGTATGAGACGGATGAGGCAATTCAAAACGCTGAACGCTGGTAACTTGTTTTCTGGTCTTGATAGAAAACGACGATCATGTGAAAAGGCCATGTAATGGAGTTACTCACAATAACACTCTAGGTAGTTACCACAAATAACTAGAGCGATTTTTCTTATGAGCAAGTTATTATAAACCGTCCCAGCTGTCAAGTTATGACTATGAAGCCACAGACACCGTCACTGTTCACAATAACGCTTTGGAGGTCACTGAGAATACCAGAGGCACCAAAGCTACTACTGTTCGAAGAAACGGGACTTTACAACCACGTCAGGTAAAGTGATCGTCATGAAAATACTGTTGGTTGTCGGATGAATGTTACAGTCATTGTGGACACAAACAAATGCCCCAACGATTAAATCGTTATGTGTAGCACAATAGACTTGGAACAGCTCCATAACCGCACCTCATGTCAATCGATGTCACAGGATAAGACAAACCAATCAGTGTAGAGTGAGAACGACGGCGTGGGAACTTAACTGGTGGATCAGTAATACAAGGATTGCTAAACAGTAACATCTCTAAGATAACGTAGAAATCAACGAACATCTTTAAGCTGAAAAACTAGGATTAGGTTCAATTCGAATGGGACTCTGGAGTTCACGTACTTAGGATCTTGCTAGGACAGATTTTACGATGTTTGGCGAATGACCTATATGACTGCTCTACCTTTGTTGGTACCTCGCCAATAGTGTTTCCAGGTGACAAGACAATGAGACCCAGATAGGTAAAGCAATCTGCAATCTCAAGCGATCTGCTAGCAATAACAAAGACAGGATCATTGCTGACCCAACCTATTAAGTGTGATCCATACTTAATTGGTGCAACGTGCATGCCATACATACCAGCCATATCGACTAACTTATACAACACAGTCTGCATGTTTTCTGTAGGATGACTATGCGAAGAAATGTCATTCGAACAACCAACATCAGTCAGCTTACTAGCTTGCGGAAGGTCAACGTCGAAGTCTTCGGAACCTCTAGGTTCTCCATCTATCTTTCAAACCTAGCCCCATAAATGACTACGTAATTATGTGTGACGGGACGTTGCTTCAAAGCGTTTCAACATTCGGTGGTGCCGTGACTGCCAGTCAGCAGTTTCATTTGTAGCGTTTGGTATTTAGTTCCACTTAGTTTTTTCTTAAGATTATAGACCGGGCAACATCACTTTTCTAAGACCGATACAAAGAGAGGAAAACACGACTAATCTAAAAATCTGATATTCTGTGGACAAACGTTTGTAAATGAT